>QNUK01000062.1:1687500-1850000 GCA_013621035.1 Clarias magur | reverse complement strand
TCACAAAACACATACAGTAGAGCCATTTAAATAGACTTGTGCAATTAATCTTATTTATGCAAGTATATAAAGAGCGTCTCAAGAAATGTTATAATTATAATATGATTTTAAGCCTCAAAATTAAATATTTTCATGAGCTGTAAGCAGGAAGCGTTTTAATGAAAATATAATAAAGTAGAGAAAAAAATTCACTTCATGTGTAATGAATATATAATATACGAGTTTCGCTTTTTGAATTAAATTACAAAAAAAAAAGATATTCAAATACATCAAATTATTAAAATATCTCAAAACCATGATATTAATGTTTTTGAGATGCACTGTGCATGTTTACATATTAATACTGTATACTGAAAGCATGGAATGTGTCTTTTTAGCCATTAGTTCTTGACGTTTAAATGTCTCACCTGAAGTGGATGATACAATGTTTACTATAGCCACCTGTGTGTCTGTTAAAGCTTCCTGATAGGCTAGATTAGCCAAGAACCACTGAGAGAGAAAAAGAGAGAGAATAAACTAGAATATTACAGATTATTAGACATTACACCCTAGACAAAACAGGTCCACGTCTTTACCATATGCAACATACCAACGCAATATAGAAAAGTAAAAATCTTAGCCGTATAAAAACCTAGAGCTGATAAGAACAGAGAAAAGAACGGGAAGTAGAAACTGAGCAACATTACGATTTTGTCCTGTACTAAATACAATGATATCAGATGTCTATTTTTTTATGTATTTAGAAAAAAGTTATCAACGAATTAAAAGCGATGATACATAATTTAAAAATACATTGTATGCAAAAACGCCATGGGAGAAATATCAGTTTAACTCTCAAGAAGAGCCTGCAAAAAAAAAAAAAAGAAAGGAGATTTATGAAATGACTGAAATTAGGCTCAAACTATTCAACAGATTAATAAAAAGTAGAAGGAAAATGCTGAACAGTCAACTTTTGGGGATAAAAGAAAATTGGTCAGAATAAATCAGAACTTGCCACAAAAGATTTACCCCCTTCACAAAATAGTAGAAATTGCATTTATGTTTAGTTAGCAGGTCAGAGCATTTAAACCGTTACGTTTTGCAGGATTGAGACTAAACAGCCGTGTGGCCATAAAATAAATAAATAAATAAATAAATTGTTAGTAAGGTTAGTTGGAAAAAATGCTTCCAATTTGATAGGGAGCATATAGATTTTTTTTTTTTTTGAAGACGAAGAAAGGTCATGTGGTCTGATGAGTCCAGACTGACCCTATTCCCTATGATGCGTGTGTCAGTTTAAGAAGGGAAGCATATGAAGCGATGCACCCATCATGCATAGTGTATACTCTACAAGCCTCTAGAGGCAGTGTTATGATCCGGGGTGCTTTCAGTTGGTCAGGTCTCCTTCTGGGAGCAGCAGGAATCATTTTCACCCCACCAGACTGAGCGCTCTAATCAAAGCTAAATGCGATCGAACAGTATAAGAGAAAATTGTACGTGTTTCTTTATATTTACTATTATTTCTCTGCGAGTGTATAGTAAATATGTATACTTAATTAAATAAGCATACAACAAACAAACAAATAACTATGTTTAATTGTCCCATTGTTGACATACATCATCAGTACTATTACTTTTTTGTTTCTTTTATTCCATTTAATGTCTTGCCAACTGATGCAAACTACAGTTCTTGCCAAAGAGCAAGAGGCAAGACTGATTGAAATTGTGTGTATAAAAGAAAGAGAGAGAGAGAGAGAGAGAGAGAGAGAGAGAGATCTCACCACAAAACAGAAGAAGAAGCTGATTTTGGCCACAGCACTGATGCTGAGTTTACCCATAATCCTGAGTGAAGTGGCAGCATGAGACATGCGAGACAGTTTGGCTTCTAAAGCCTGAGAGTGAGGAAGTTCTCGTACCTCCATGACATTACTGAACCTCACTCTCTGCTTCTTTGCAGCTACACACAGATACACAAAAACAAACAGGACAAAAAACAGCATGCATCATGAAATAAAAATAGTGTCAGTTTTACTTTTTTGTCAGCTTTCAGTGATCATTTTAAATTGCTATAAATATTTTGTATTTAGATATTTGTATCCTTAAAAGAGGACAAGAGGCTATAAATCCTTACATTTAGAGCCATTTAAATCATTTGATGTATGTTTATACACATACATGCACATAAATTAATTACACAACCAGGTTACAAAACCTATTTGGCAAAGGTTTGTTGAAAACACTCGTGTTTGCTGAAATTTCCATTTCTGATTTAGTCCCCTTGGCTCTTAAAAAAAATTCCAGTCACTCAGGAAGACTTTTCACTCGATTGTGGCTGTGGGGATCTGGGATCATTGAGCTACAAGAGGATTTGTCACGTCAGGCACAAACATTGAATAAGCGGGCCCTGGATTCGATCAGGGCTCTGTGCAGGTTACTCAAGTACTTCCAGTCCAACCTAGGCAAACTGCGCTTTGTACACAGATGTATGCACAGGCTGGAACAGGTTTGCCTCGCTTAAGGTAAATGAGTTTGAAAAATGAGTTTTGAGAAGGCCCACACATACATTTGATGGTCGGGTGTCCACATACTTATGGGCACATATTGTATATGCTAAGTAATGTATTAGGGTGAACAGTACATAAATGTTAATACACTGAATATTAAATCAATAAAAACTATAATGAAGTTAAACATTTATTACAAAGACAGCGCAATAAACTTTCACTGACTTCGCTTTAATGAAGCGATTTCGTGTTGGATAAAGTTTTTGCACCAATACTTACGAGTCTTAGATTCTCGACTAAGGCTGTTATCAGGAACATCCTGAAACTTCACCGGCACATACAGAGGCTCACTCTAGAAAGCAATGACACACAGTTAGTACACAGGCTACACAATGTTCACATGCCAAACTAGACTTTCTTTCTATATACTGTAAGGGCTTTGTTTTTATATGCACTGTGAAAAACAATGTTCTAACAATGGACATGAAGCTCATCTGTAACGGACACAGAAACCTTTAAAATGCTGCTGACAAAGGAACTGCATTAATGATATCATAGTTTAAAATACATAACTCAAATTTGGCAAATTATTATTTCTTACACCTAATCTCAATGGCTATGGATTTCTCATGAATCAGAAATTAGAATTTATATACTCACTAGGGAATTATTATAGCCGTTTTCAGTGCCACCAGCAATCACAGGTGTATCAGCATCAGAAATCTGAAAATGACATTAAACCTTATGATTCTAGCAATGTCAGCATTTATTTACATACACCAAAATGTCATACCATCAATTCCACGACTCATGAGGATGGACAAGACAGTTCAGTTGTGTTGAAAGTTCCAGGCACTGTTGACAAGTTGAGGAGGATGAGGAGTGATGGTAGATTACGTAGGTGCTCTAGTAGCATAGAACTTCTTTGTGACGGCGGCGAAGACAGCTTCTGTGGAATGTGCCGCTTTGAAGCCAGACTGGTTAGAATCTTGGCAGTGAAATAGAGGGACAGTTGATTGTTAATGGTGCATTTAAGGATTTTTAGACAGAAAAGTGAGAAGTGGGACAAGTTGTTAGTCAATGAAGTAAGAGGGACTCAGAGTGAGTTTCTTAAGAATGGGAATAACCCTTGCAGGCTTGAATGAAATCACCAGTCATTCATTGAAGAACTGATGAAGAAAAGCACTGTGTAAGGGATGGAACCAAATGGCCAGGTGGTGGGATTGCAGAGCAAGATTACTCGCAGAATCTCTCTTTGTGGATGAAGAAAAAAATGTGTCAAACAGCTTGAAGCAGAATCCTGAGTTTTTAGTGTAGGAATCAGGGTAGCAAAGAAGGTCTGCCAGATGTTTTTCAATCTACACAATAAAAAATGTAGCAATGTCATCAGCAGTTAGAGAGGGCAAATATGGCGGGATAAGAAGTAAAGAAAAGATGCTGTAGGGTTTGAGCTTCCATCGTTTCCTTGTAGAAGATGACAGGACTGATCGGAAGATTGGCGGATCGATTCCCAGCTCAGCCAGGTTGCCATTGTTGGGCCCTTGAGCAAGGCCCTTAACCCTAACTGCTCCAGGGACGCTGTACCATGGCTGACCCTGCGCTCTGACCCCAGTTACGCTGGGATATGCGAAGAAGGAATTTTCACTGTGCTGGAATGTATATGTGACAAAAATAAAGGCTTTACTTTACTTTTACCTCCTAAGTCAAATTAACTGCGAATTCGGACAGGAGAGCTGAGACTCGGTATGAGACAAGAGTTGTCGTTTCCACCACATTCTCTCTGCTCCTCTTAAGTGGATAAAGCATTTAAGAGTACTGGCATTCAAATATTATTTCAACCAACAATGAGAGTGCATTAAAAGAAACAATAAGCCGCATCCATTCGCTTGGTTGTAAAATGTACATATGGAATTCATGAATAATCCCAAAAAGAATGCAGCTTAGTGTTGGATATGAATGTGAGGACTGACTGAGAGCCACTACTGGAACACTGAACAATACCCATAAATCCTTAACAGCTCAGCTTAACCACTTAACTGCTCACCTCTGTGCTGGAATTTGTTTTTTCTTCTTCTTTTTGGTTATTTTGAATAAAAGTTTCTTCTACAAACATACAATTTGCCCGATGACTAAATGTAAATATTAAGCATACTCAGAGGTGGGAGATAACAGTACATGCTCTTCGTTATTGTACTTTATATATATATATATATATATAATATAATAGGTATGTGAAATATATACTTATATGTTAAGTATATATTTCACATACCTGTAATTTGACAAGTTTTATTAGTTAATACTTTCCACTTTTACTCCATGCAAAAAGCAGGTAAATATCTGTACCCCTACCTAACGACAGTTCGACATAGCATTGTGTTACCTGACCACATTAGTGTGTAGTAGGGGGAATTTTGCCACCTGCCGGCTATTATGTGGAATTGCATGCCTTGACTTTCTGTTGAGACATGCCTAATAACATAACGGTTGTTTGAAATCAGAAGCAGAGCAGGTTTACAGACAGCTACAAAAACAGCACGTTCACAATCAACTTTTACTCAAGTACACAAGTGAATGACTGACTTGAATAAGGGCTGCCTTAGGGAATCTCTACTTTTATTTATGTACACGATTTATGTATTTGCCCACCTCTGAACACATCTGATTTACACAATATATCAAGCGCAGCATTTTATTAATTCAGAATTTATAACATCTGCTAACTGCTGGGTGAACTACAATTGGATACTGCCTCACTATAAGCTGTAAAGCAGTTGAAATCTACATGGAGATAGCTGCAGAACTCACGGATATGCCACGTTGCTGACGGGTTGCACACTGCTGTCTCCATGGTTTCCAGAAGAGGAAGCCCAGCAGGTACAGTATAAACATGGAGGTCTTCACAAACGTGCTGAAAAAGGGCTTGCTGTACTGCTGCTGCACAAACACATACTGACAGACACATACACAAACACCTGAGTGAGACTTTATTTACTATATTTACCATACTGCATTCTTACACAAAGCATTAATGACAGTGGTGAATAAAGAAACAAAACATGACATGCTGTTATAGGAAAATAACCAATAATAGGGTGATGTGAATTACCCCAAATTTAATAAGTTTTCCTGTAACAGCATATTGTGTCATGCATTATTTACTGCACAAAGTCATCTGTCCTGAAGACTCTCCCACGTCTGAAAATGTAATTGAACAGCTTTATCTCTCTTACTCTTACAAAGCAGTGACACTCCTTCCATATAAATTATCACATGCTTCATAAAATGTTTTTATGTGTAATGTCCCCAAAACGTGTTCCTTTTTAAGTTGTTGCTATAGAAACAATAACTAATTAGGCCAAGCTGGCAAAATAGAAAATTATACAATACTTTAAAAATTGCATTTAACTGTGCTGTCATTTTATATTGCATAATGGACTAGAAAAATGCATCTTACTGTACATTGTAGTTATGTTTTTAAAACTATATTATAATCCAAACGTGAGGGAAAATGAGCACGGCATGGTTGATGTTTGTTTGAATGCTGTACTTACTACAGTGAGTTCGGATGAAGCGACCCAGATTATGTCCACAAGCAACAGGACAATGACACCCAGCACCAACCTCCTTTTCTGGGCACCACATAGTCCCCAATTCATCCTACACACTCACAAAGACAAATATAAATACAATGCAGTGCTACCATATGGATTACTTGTATAACTTATGCTGTGAAGACAAACTAAAAATGAATAGCAGGGGAGGATTAAATGACTCTTACCGTGCTGGGCGCATTAGAAGCGGACTCGTCTGTCTCTGCCAGCCTCTCTCTCCACGATGCAACTCCAGAAACACATCACAGTCTGTACCTGCAGTCTTATAAGTGTGGAAAAAAGACTGAAATTGATTGATGTCCTGAAATTTATAGACTGCCCCTGACAGAAGTTAATCACTGGCATAAATGTATAATCTTAAATATGTATATGTATAATGCCGGTCTGGTTGCTACACAATTAATAAACAAAGGATAATCATAGCCAGAGGATCTACAATTTCTTTTTTAATGTTAATGTGGTGGACATCCTAATCAACTGCTAATAGTTACTATAGTTATAGTTACCTATAGCTCCATACGTCCCTCATTTTTTGGGGACAGCCAAAGTTATTGCTATTTAAGATGCCTATCATAGTTTAGTTTAGGTGTTCAAATGAAATAAAAAATAGAAGCCCAAAGTGCAGATTTTCATTTTGTAATTTTGAGTGTATATATTTATTGCCGCAAAGCAGCTTTACAGAATTAAAAAAATAGAAGAGAAAAGAGTTTGAGGGAACATGTATGAATCATAATTATCAGTTTGTCCATGATGAGCAAGCTGAGGGCAAAAGTGGCAAGGAAAAACTCTCCAAGATGACAATTGGAAGAAACCTTGAGACCTACAGCATTTCACTTCAAATTCAGCTTTGATTCTTAAGCACTTGCCTGGATCTGAGCAGATCATACAATATATCCTTCTCTACACTTTAATCATCCCACTGCTCTTGTCAGTATTCAAATCCTTAATAAACACAAGAGAACCGGTTTCATTGACAGCTGCATACACACCCACACCATAAGATGAGCTGATATGCTGCAGACCATGAGCAGTCCTTTCCTTATCCGTACTCTTCACTCCGATCATTCTTGTACAAGTAGATGTATGTCTCAGCAATCCATAGAATGTGATTCAAGAAATGGACTTGGCACTATTTTTAATGCTTACCAGTGGTTTTCATCTAGCTGTAAACATTGTGCATTTATTCTGGTGAAGAGTTCTGTTGATTGTTGACTTTGACACGAATAAACCTACATCCTGGGTTACATGTCTTGATCTGGACAAAAGTTGTGAAGTGGTCTTCCAGGCCTTTGGTTTTCATGAGCTCACAAGTTTTTTTTTTCCTTTTTTCTCATGAATGCATGAAAATAGTTGATTGGCCTTAGGGTCAAAAAGGTAACGAAATTGCAGATTTAGGTGTACGATCAAATTACAGCTAAAAGTCTGCAATCTTGCAGAAAAAAAAAGCTGCTTTGTCTTTTGCCTCAATTTGTATTGCAACTGTTATCGCGATGTTATAACTATTCCAATTCTGTATTTTATTTCATTAGATTTTTGTTACAATTCTAAATAAACTTTTAAATATTTTACTCCACCCACACAGGATGCTGTGCTGCTTGCTAATGTGTGAATAGTTCAGAATGTGCCACCTGTAGGATTATAGAGGTACCACCTCATAACATTTTACTACCTCAAATTCAAACATATGTAAATAAAAAAAAAATGTATTTTTATACAATCGATTTTGGAGTCACTGTAGCGATACACAAATTTCCACACAAAAGAACTGTGCAACATCATGAAAATTTATTTTCCCCACCTCTATTGTATATATTATATACTGTAGCTATAGTCAAAACTGAAATGGTTCTAAACCCCAGAACGTATTAACAATTATAAACAACCTCTATTTCAATGTAACTACAATTTAATAAAAAATAGTAAAATACGATACAACACAGTTGCTTGTATTTTATGGGTTGAAAGTTAACGCATTAAAAAATTGTCACCTAAAAAATTTAACAAAAAATCTAGCAAGCAAACAAACAAATATACTGTTGCACATTTGCCTAATGGCACTTAATATTTGTTCAGTAAAATAGTTCATAAAATAATAATTCTCTCTCTGTGCACAGGTACATAATCAGCAGTAACGTTACCATTGCTTAAGGAGCAATTAATAAACATAATTACTCCAGACAGCTTGTATATAAATCCAAATGAAGACATATTGATTTGGGTAGATACTGATTTCTTTTGGCCCAGAGTCCGAGTGCAGTAAGTCTCTATGTTGCTGTTTAACTCTCAAACATTAACGCGGTTTAAAATGCAGCTAAACCCAGACTGAGACACAGCAGCCTCACCGAGCCAGTGCTAACCCAGCTACTATTCATGAGCCCACATCAGCTAAAAATCATTTCTAAAATAATAAAAAATGCAATAAATGCACCAAACCTTGTCGGGCCACATTACCTGTTTCTGAATCCTTCGTCTTCATGAACCGGCGCAGAACAAATATTCTTTGTCAGAAAAAGAGCAGCTCAACTGGTGCAGTAAATATTTACATGACTTTTAGTTAGGCTGCTGATGTTTATGACTTCACTTCTCTCGTTTGGCGTTGAACTTCATTCATGGTGGGATTTGTAGTTTCCATACTGGTAGACGTCTCGTATGGAGTGTTCCAATCACACTCGTAGAAAACTACATTTCCCAGGATGCACCAAAAAGACGCTCGTTTCAGCCTTTTAAAAAATCGAATTGTACTTCCTTAACTACCATTTAGCGGAAGCAAAACGTGTAATTACATGGTTTGCGGCGTTTTTGCTCTATTTACTATTTGTAATAAATGTACCATTTTATAGCACTGACAAAATAAGTCACTGAACTCCAGTTTAGGATTTCCGGGTGTCAACATGACGTGTAATAGGTAGAATATTGATTCTGAAAATGTCCATAAACTTACACTACAGTTGTCTTAATTACACACTGGTTGCAAATAGTCCAAAAAATGGCCAATCCCGAACAAAAAGCTCGTGTCCCCAAAACAACTCTCACGTGGACACGAGTCCAACTGGCATGTTAGTTGCAAGGTGGGGCATTCATGCTAGTCCAGCACATCCAAAGGATCATCAATCAGATCGACATCTAGGGAATTTAAAGGGCAAGTCAACACATTTAACTGTTTATTGTGTTCCTTAAACCATTCTTACATTATTTTGCAGTGGGGCAGTGCACGTTGTCCTACTGGAAGAGGCTACTGCCATCAGCAAACATTTGGTCTGCATATGATTACATGTCTAAGTAACATCAACATGAATGCAAGGACCTAAGATTTCTTCAGCAGAACATTGCTCAGAGCATCACACTGTCTTTGCCAACATGGTTTCTTCTCAGAATGTATTCTTTATGAGAAGAATCACACGCATAGCCATCCACATGCATTAAAAGAATACATGATCCATCAAATTAGGCTACTTTCCATTGCCCCATGGTCCATGCCCATTGTAGCTTTTAGTAGTGGACATGGAACTCTGACCAGTCTCTGGTTATGCATGCCATACACAGCAAGCTGTAATGCACTGTGGGTTCTGAAGCCTTCCTATCAAAACCAAAATAACTTTTTAGCAAATTGCTCTACAGGAGTTATTCTGTTAGGCTGGCATGAACAGGCTAGCCCAGCAGATTAATGAGCCAACGTCTTAACCAAGTTTAGCCTTTTTTTCTTTAAACGTTTCAACCCGTCTCAGTCTCTCAGATCCTTATGCTTGTCCATTTTTCCTGATTCTAACACATCAACTCCAAGAACTGACTGTACACTTGCTGCTCAATATGTACCACCCATTGATAGGTAAATAAAGTATGTATGTATGTATGTATGTATGTATGTATGTGTACAGAGTTTTTATTATTTTTTTCTACATTATAGAACAATACTGATGTTGTTTTTTAGGACATTTTAGGACACAAAGGTCAGCTGTTTTGGAACACTTCTTGCAAGAACAGTATTGTCCAGTGCATTTGCAAAACAATCATGATGAACCACACCTGCTAAATCATGAATGAACTGTGATTTTTTTATGGGGGAGGGGTGGGAGCTAAGTTAAATTTCACTTGCCACACCCAGGCCTGCTTACTGACAGACCTGTTGAATCAAGAAACCACTTCAATAGAACCTGTCTATATTATATTTTAACTCAAAACATAGTAGCTTTCTGTGTTTCCTCATCTTGACATTGTATAACATTATATAGTTAGCTACAATGTTTTGAGTTAAAATGATAGAGGAAACTACAAGTTTCAACATGTGCCTGCCAACATCACCGTACATTACATTTTCCCTTTCTTTTCCTTTTTTTTTTTGTATTTTCTTAATTTCATGTTCTTTTCTAATTTTTACTGACCCATTTATATATTAGTTTCTTTCCAGAAATTATGATAATAACAACTCCCCTGTCCCCTCCCTCCTCCCACCCTGTGACCGGCGGCGGCCATTTTCTCCCCGTCGCGCGCCGCTCAGCGAGTGCGGAAGTGACTGTAAACTTCACAGTGCGGGTGAACGGGTTCCGCCTTACATTCATCCTGTGTCCGACACTTCTACCATTTTTTCTGTTGTTTAGTAAGACGTCTTCGGTCGAGAAACAGGAGGAATGGCTGGGAGATTACCGGCGTGTGTTGTGGACTGCGGTACAGGGTAAAGTATTTTCAACTCGTGTGTAAATCAGATCCGCTGACAGAAACAACAGCGGCAGCAGCAGCACTGTCAGCTCTGCCTGGGGTGTGTAGCGCTAGCGAGCTAACTGCCTAGCGTAATCAGTTCCCCACTTGGTATAAAATATTCTTGTTTGCTTACACCGTTTGTCATTTGACTCTCTGTGCCATTTTTTAAAAGTGTGTTTTACAGTGAGGTATATATTTGTAAATCAGACCAGGCATAACAATAACATGGATGCGATGTGAATAGCTAGCTAGCTAGACTGTATTCTGTCTTCACTGGATTGCTAGCTCCGTTTCGAAAATATTTATTGATCTGACTAACTGGACACGCGTTTAAACATCGTGCATTTTGGTACAGGATGCATGGGTGAAAAACCTTTTATCGATAATGCCGTTTTAAAAAATATTAATCGATGCTAAATTCTGCAAAAGTCATTCTAATGATCTGCGCACGCGCAGTTACAACTTCCTAATTTTATTGACAGCGCTCGCCGCTTCCTGCTTCTCGTCTTTTAGTCCATATATGGTCGTGTTCGCATTTCACCGTGCTTTTAGTACCGTTTATGTTCTCCTCACTTCTATATTCTCGTTTTCCGTTTAAGCCACTGTTATAAAATGGACTTCGACTCTTCGGGTTTTTTTTGTAGTCAGCTGAAGATGTTGGTTGTGAAACTGCAGCTGGTTCTCCGAATCAGACCATTCACTTCCTCAGAGGAAGAACAAACGGAGCATTATATTCACCTTAAAGCAGCTTTATGGTAGCCTTTGTACGTTTGTCTAACTGGTTAAGCACAGCAGTCTTTTAATGCATTAATTGCATTGTACCAGAGATAGAATTTGATTATTTCTCCCTTAACTCGGTTTATAGTATATATATATTTTTCTAATATTCTCAAAGCAATAGGATGGCAACATGCATTTAAAATCAGTAAAATCTCGTTGATAAAAAAAAAAAATAGTGAAATATTTGATTACATATGTGGATACATTTGCATATGTTCCTATTCACATTTTGCATATATCTATAATGCATTTTAATGATGCTTTAGGGTAAAAAAACAAAAAAAAAAACAAGCAGCTATTCACCTGCTGTCGTACATATTTACTTGACTGAAGTTTGTCCAATGTGACCAGACACTTTTCGGCATGATATCTGATCACTAGGTATGCCATAATTCTGTGATTATCGCAGACTCTACTAACAACTGAAATCATTCTTGCAAAAAAATAACAGCATACACGTTTCCAGTCCTGGTTCTGGAGTGCTGTCCTCTACACATCATAGTGTCCCTGTTTTGAGGTGGTAGATTCAGAGTGGGAAAAACACTAAAATGTACTCCAGGTGTCATGAGACCGTAAGTGTCCAGTGTTGTACTATTTACAGAATTTGCAGACGCCCTTATCCAGGGTTTTTATCTCATTATAGATATGAGCATTAAGCTCAAGGGCTGAACAGTTGCAACTTGGTGGTGCTGCAGTTTGAACATTGGACCTTCCAAACCTTAGCCCGATGCCTTAACCACTAAGCTGCCCCAGACTGTCCGCCCTTGTACCAGTCAGCCATGAACTACTTCAGTGGACTGGTTTGGAGGGGGAAATAAGCTAAAATCAATGATACAGATACTAGGTACTGGAGCAGTACATTCCTAAAGGTGACTCACGCACAATGTGAGGCACACAAACATTTAAAGGAGGTAGAGGTCATTGGATTGAATCAAATTTCCAAGGCATGCATATATTAACAGTAGATAATTTAAAAGAGGTACAGGAAAAGGTGGTTAGTTGTGTACAAACTCGGTCAAAACACCTCTTCTTGTGAAAGTAGGTGGTTCTTAGTTGTTCTTCCTGACAATGCGTGCCAGACTATGCAGCTAAATTTGGAAGTTTTACAAACAAGGCTGAGTGCAATATTGTTATATGTCTCTATAACACACAAACATACTAGTGAAATTATTTCATTATTCATTACCATGTTTGTCCTTAGTCTGATCTTTAAATCAAACCTCTTTTATTGTGTCTAATATCAGAGTTGCTTATCTTTTAACAAAAGTATAGATATATAAAAAGCAATTGGTCTTGTAGTTGGTTTGTTTTAAACCCAGTGGTAAAGTGTTAGCATGTAGAGACTTGAACATTCCATGGTGCATACCTTTCCCTCCTCCCCCTCTTTGCTTTGAGCAAAGCACACCCGCATCTGTTCTCTGCATGGATGAGGAAGAGTAGTTCATTTCATAGCTTCAGATGTGCACAAGTGTGCATGTGTGTGTATCAGATGTGTGAAAGCCTCACATCCTCTCTCGCTTGCTGACCTGCACTTCTCCTCGGGTTTAGTCTGCAAAACTGCTTTTTATAACTCTGGCCCCTAACGTAATGCAGTAATATAACCCACATCACGCTGAGGCAGACTCGACTTCCCTTTACACAGTCTGTTCAAAAGTTCTTAGAATCAAACCTACAGCGTTTTTCTTTTCTTTTTCTTGCTCTCTGTATAAACATTTTGTAGGTAGTATTTGCTTGAGTGATATTAAATGACCCTGAAAAGATTTGGCGCTTTTTGTGTGTGGTTATAACTCTTACATTTTTTACAAGGCAAAGAGCTTAAACAAAGCTATTTTAATAACTCCGAACCAACATGTGCAAAGCCTTTTCCTTTAAACTCAAACCTTCTTGAGTCACTGACTTTTATTTTTTTTTGTGTGTCTCTCCTTCCTCCTACTTCATTTTTAGAAACCTGTTGATTTTCTTTCTCTCTGAACATACATTTTAAATGTCTGAACAGAAAATGCACTTCTCCTGTCATTTTCTCATGGACATTTTTCAGCCAGAGTGGTTTGGTGCAGTTTGGTAGGTGTGGTTGTGTTAAGATTCGGACACCATTCTGTTTTCCAAACCAAGGTAGGAACACGTTCTTGTCTCTCAATGTGAGCATATTCTTAAAATATGCAAATTTTTTTTTTTTTTTTTAAAGATAAAACTAACCATAATATTTAGTGCATCTGGAATCCAAAGAAGTTAAAAGCTGCATAAGTACTTTTACTTTAGAGCTAGTGAGGCTGCAGGACACCAGCTTAAACCTTTTAAACACAGCTTTTTTTTTTCTTCTTCTTCTTTTTTGCTCTGCTTCATACAGCTAACATACATACAACTAGCTGTAAGTCTGCACTGAACATTTGCCAAAAAGCACAGACCTCAGCATCCTGTGTTCAGGAAATTTGTTTTACAAAATGCACTTGACTTTATGGTGGACTGATTTACATGCAAATATGCTTTATTAAGCTGATCTCTTTTAGCCTTGGTGAAGTTGTGCATGTTCACTAGCTCATGCTAAAATCTGAGTTTCAGGAAATGTGCAAGCTGATGATGGTGATAATAATAATAATAAAAATTATGGCAAGTCTGGGAATATTGATTACTAAAGTTGTATTTCTACAAAAAGAGCAGCAGCAGCAGAGGAGGCTATACAGCTTTCAAAATTACCGAAGCGCACACATTTGTTTAAATAGGAAAAAGAAGGATGAAAAAATCACAGCGGGCACTACACAGGATCAAGGTGCTGATGTGGCACCAAAAACAGTTAAAAAATTAATTGTAAGCCCAATATACTCATCACACTTGCATGTACAATAGTCGCATGCAATCCTGGTACCTAGAAGTGCATCTTGCTGAACTCGCCCATCGTTTCAAACTGCTTATGCAACATCAGGAAGTAGCACTTGCCTTTAAGTATGTTATGCCATCTGCTCATTCCACTTGTGTAAGCTCATAGTGTCACTATGATTGATGTTGGAATGTCAGTATGATACCCTGCCCCACCAGCTGAGAGAGCAGAGCCAACCTGCTCGCAACCTGACTGTTGAATGTTGAATTGAAATCACTATCTCTGGATGATTGGGCAAACACGGTTCTGTTGCAAACCTCAAGAACTAATAATGTGATTTCTTGTCACGTATTCCATTGTAAGATGTTGTGGGTATTTTTTTTAACAATTACAAACACTGATTGGAAGTGCCAGAATAGATGATGTACTGTTGTACTAAATAATTTTTGTACATATTTTTAGTGCACCGTTATTAATTCACCCTTGTAGAGGTTAAACAAAAGTATAATTTAACCAAGTTTCTCTGAGTTTGGTCAGTTCGTTACTGAGCACAGGGTATTTGTCATGCATTGCATAAATTTCTTCATTCCTCATGATATGATGTAGTAGCTGCATGCTCTGCAGCCTGTGTGCACTGAAGCTCATGAGCATACTCCCTGGAATTAAAGACAACACCCGATATGTTTTTGTCAAATGACGGAATGACCACATGCTGTTGTTCTATGGCAGGCAGCACGGTGGAAGCCAAGCACTGCTGTTTGTACTTGCATTACGTTGTGGAGTTGAGAAATTAGAGGCTTGTGTGTTGCCAGCTGGGTGTAAAGCTGCAAGGATGAGCGCTGTAGGCCATAGGGATCTCGACCACATATTAGCTAAAGTGGTCTCTGAAATGAATTTTAATGCATAGAAAATTAATTGTGTGATCTAAAATGTAATAAATTTACTTTTGATTTATGCTTCCCATAATTGCATTAAAAGTAAAATTGCTTAGCAGTAATTCTACATTTTACAAGTTGTGTGTGTGCTGTTGAGAGCTGTTTAACACAAAGCCTTGTTCTCTCTCTTTCTCTCTCTCACTGTGTGTGTGTGTTTCAGATATACTAAGCTGGGATATGCCGGAAACACAGAACCCCAGTTCATCGTACCATCATGTAAGTACAACTGTATCATTATTTCCCTGTAATGATTGTTAAATGGCTTGGGGTGGTCAAGATTTAATTTGAAATGATGTTGTTCAAATCTAATTCTCGATGCCTCAGGTAGTCAGTGTAATTCTTTAAGAACAGACATAAAATTAGCTCTTTCCTTTAGTTAAGATCCCTGCAGCCATGTGTTGTACCATCCACAGTGGGCGAATTTGTAATATTGGGAAGTCTATAGCGGAGCCCATTAACCCAACTAAATTAGTTTGCTGATACTCGGGTGATTAAAAACAACTTGAGGCTGTTCTTAATGAGTAACACAGCTGAAATCTCATACCAGTGGAAAAACTAGCTTGTCTATTAAATAGCTGCTTTGTCATTGATCTGTAATTAGTGGTTCGGTTTTTTTTATTTATTATTTTTTTATTCAGTTAATAGTAAAACATTGTCTGGCATCTAATCAGATTGTTCTACAAATAATAATAATTTATTAAAAGGCAGATAACCACTTGGTGAATCTGAAAATGAACTGTGTACATAATCATAGTGAAAAGATATAGCATCTTAAAATCGAAGTATGATGATGCATACAAAAAGACAAAATAATGGCTGTTAATTTTCTGAGCACTCAATTTCAAGTATAAACTTAAGATTTAACGTTTACAGCATGGGTTGTCTCATTGGCATGTAATTTCTGTGATTGCATTTTACCTGTTGAAATTTTAAGCACAAATTAAATAAAAGACTGTAATTTGAAATTGTGTACCAACAATGACCCGGTGTGTGTGAGATGACCAAATATTTTCCATTCCCAGATCCTTCAGGTTATATGCAAAAGACATTAAAAGCATTATAGCCCAACAATGTGTAATACTAAATAATTAAAATAATGTACATTTATACAGGTAACAATTGAACCAAAAACTGCCTCTGTAATTTAAATGAATAAAAGAATCTTGTAATATTTGTGATTGATTCGTTTTTTTTTATTATTATTATTTTTTTTTTCCTATTCCCAGTAATGCTATTTGCAGCTTTTTGCCAGTTTCATTATATTCCATCATCCTCTGTTGTTGCTCAGGCATTGCCATCAAAGAGTCGGCAAAGGTGGGAGACCAGGCCCAGAGAAGGATGATGAAAGGCGTTGATGACCTCGACTTCTTCATAGGAGACGAGGCTATCGATAAGCCCACCTATGCAACCAAGGTGATTAGCTGTAATTTTGCAAAAAATTGTTGCAATGTTAAACATGACAGTGGTGCTGCTTTGGAAACATGCGCTCAATGCAGAATACATGTTCTTTCTTTGCATGCAGTGGCCAATCAGGCACGGTATCGTAGAGGACTGGGATCTAATGGAGAGATTCATGGAGCAGGTCATCTTTAAGTATCTGAGAGCAGAGCCTGAGGACCATTACTTCCTGCTGGTTAGTGATGCACCACAGCAGCATGGTTTCAGTTCTGTTTTTTTAAATAATGAATCCATTTTTTAATTTGCCTGGCCACTTCTCCTTTCATAAATACCTTTTTCTATTTTAGTAGACAGTCTAATATGTTTAAAGGTTATTCATATCATTGTGCCAATCACCAGTGTCAGAACTTTGTATAAGTCAGAGGTAATACCATAGGTTTACTGTATGTGGCAACAGACAGACAGCCTAAACACAGCATTCACTAAGAACAGTTTACAGTCACACGGCACTGCTTGACTTTACAGTACATGGTCACATAAAACAAGTGATTTATAATCATAGTATTCAGTGTCAGCCCTATAAAATTTAGTTCCCTTTTGAGGCAGGTTCTTCTCACAGTTTGTTCCTCTTGACATCTCTGGGAGTTTTTCTTTGCCACTATTGCCTCTGACATGATAATTGGAGATGAATAAAAAACTTTCCAGATTTCTTTAAAGATCAAAAAAAAAAAGTTTTTAATTTCATTAATTTGGGTTTGTTTAATGGATTTCCCACCACACGAAATGCAACTTTAAACAAAAAAAACTGTGGTATCAGAGGATAAAACATTTCATGACTTGCTTTTTTAGAAAACAAATAAGAATCTAGGGGTGGTACCAGTAACAACATTTTGCTTTAGGGTGCGTCACATCATTGCATCTTTAATTATTTCCCCAACACAGCACACCCTGTTGTGTTTTATTCCTTATATAAATATAGACATACTGCAATAATAATGTACTTCATCACAGCAACTCTGACCTCGAGAAAGCAGTTATGGAAGATTCATTAAATATAGTCATTAGTTTCTTAATGTCATTTTGATTTTGCTTCTTTATTAAGCATGCTAGTTTACAAACCAGTGTATAGCCTATTAATTAGATATTTTAAAGCAGCAACATGACTTCACTCAGTTATCAATAAACACACCATATAACTCTGCAAGGGAAATTTAATGCAAATTTGTAGTTAGACAAGTGCATATAATGCTGTTTTGGAAGTAGTGTGATCTTGGTAATATTTGGTAGTGCATGCGTATTTGTTTGTGGATGTTTGTTCACTGACTGTGAATCTGTTACAGACCGAGCCTCCTCTAAACACACCTGAGAACCGAGAATACACCGCAGAGATCATGTTTGAGTCCTTCAATGTGCCGGGACTGTATATCGCTGTGCAGGTACAACATCCAAACATGACAAGATTTTTAGTGGGATCATATTTTATACCTTTTTATTATTCTAGTACAGTTTGTTGGAACATTGGGAAGTGAATACTTTGCAATGCATGGTCTTGAATCAACAGTTTCTTCCACTGTATAATTGTATTGGGATGATGGACTTATTTTTCTTCTTTCTAACTGCAATTATGGTGCATTGACATTAGTCTGTTGTGGGTTTTGTGTGTTTTCCAGGCAGTCTTGGCTTTAGCAGCATCCTGGACCTCTCGGCAGGTTGGAGAGAGGACTCTGACTGGTACAGTCATTGACAGTGGAGATGGCGTCACTCACGTCATCCCTGTGGTTAGTAACAACACTGCTTGCTGTGCTCATGTGCAAACTGACTTGTTCGCAATGATTATAGTATTTATATTAAAATAGGAAATGTCAGTTTTTATGTTTTGTATTGCAAATGCATTTTATTGTTAATTATTGTGATGGTACCTTTTGATTAGTAAAGTTGTCTGTGATTGGTAAGCAAAGGTGAAGGGTAAGCTTTTTTGTATTTCTGTGTTTTAGGCAGAAGGTTATGTGATTGGCAGCTGCATAAAGCACATCCCCATCGCAGGTCGTGACATTACCTACTTCACACAGCAACTGTTGAGGGAGCGAGAGGTGGGAATTCCACCTGAGCAGTCCCTTGAGACCGCCAAAGCCGTCAAGGTAAGCGTGCGCTTATGTAATCGAGTTAGATTTGTGTCCCCATACATTCGGTTCTGTTCGAGTCTTGACTTATTAGATTCTTTATTTTAATGACTCTCTGGAAGCTGAGCTATCCAGCTGCTGTCTAATTGTCCAACTGAAACAGTAACCCTTCATTTTAATTAGATTAATGTTAAAAATTAATTTGCTATCGCTGCTAATTTGGCTTGTATAGTGCAAGGCAGAATGAAAGTTCGAAAACCTAATTACGAATGCTGTGGAAGATTTTCCAAAAGAACTTCTCCATGTAAATCTTCAAAGTGCTTCAGGGCAACTCTAGCGTTATGCAGGTCACAGTGGAGCTCGTATTGACTTGCAAAGTGGCTCGTTGCCTGCACAGGGCTTATCATCGGTGAGAATGTTTGCATATCGGGTCATGTAACATTTCGGAGAGAACAGACCGGTATTCAAATGTTTATTTACATGTCACAGATTTATAGCAGCTTTGTCAATGTTACAGATTTGACATTAACAATTAACAGTGTTAACGTCTGCCCAAACACTGTGCCTGTAAAGACCTTTGTTTGAATGACTAGATCAAGTACAGAGAATTAAGCTTTTTTTTTTATTTTATCTTTGAATACGCACACTACTGAGGAGAATCTAGGGTTATAGACTTTTTTTTTTGCATTAATATGTATGATGTAAACCGAAATTCCATGTTTGCATGGAACTATAAGTATAGTAACTATAGCATATCAAAACTAAAATAAACTAAGAATTAGGAAATAACTTTTAGCAAATTCAAGACTAGCTTTATGAATTAAAAGTAAAATTTGTCTTCTAATGAAATCTTATTTGCTAGAAGCTTGCTGCAGTTTGAGAGAGAGTATCCTTCATGTTTTAAGGTTTAAGGATGCAATTCTCTTTAAAAAAAAAAAAATCAGCGTCTGGAAATTAAATGGGCAATTTATGTAAGTGATTTTTCACACAACTATTAAGGTTGACATTTCCTTTGAATCGGGATTTAGTTTAAATGTTTGATATTTCTCAGACCGAAGCATTAATGTTTTGTTTTGTTGTTTGCATAAGCATCAGTTATTTCGTCTGTCCTGAATTGCCAGGCTGTTTTGTCTTCCTACTGTGCATGCAGCTGGAAGGTTGTGTGGGAGCTTAACTTGGATGAGCTTCGCTTAGTTTCGCATAATGAAGTTGTTCCCCCAGGCTTCCAGTCATTACTCTGACATGAGCCATTAGTTCTGACGCGGCCTTTCAGTGGCATACAGAGGAAAAATATATTTCAGGAGTTAGACCCAAAATACTGTGCAATACAAATGTGTGCGTGTTTTATTTATTTATTTATTTATTTTTGTAGGAGCGTTTCAGTTATGTGTGCCCTGACCTGGTGAAGGAATTCAATAAGTACGACACAGACGGCTCTAAATGGATAAAGCAGTACACCGGCATTAATGCCATCAGCAAGAAAGAGTTTACCATTGATGTGGGTTATGAGCGCTTCCTTGGCCCAGAGATCTTCTTCCACCCTGAGGTCTGTATCACATGTGTGTACACACAGCGAGTGCTTTTCATTTCTTTAATTGCAAGTCCTCATTTCATCTGAGGAGAGGATGGAGACAAGAATAGGAGGAATCAAGGTCAAATGTTTTTCGACAAAAAAAAAGGCATAGAATAAAGAATTAAAATTACGCTAAAATTATTACATTTATTTAATGTTATAAATTATACATTTGCATGCATCATTAGTGCATTGTGATATTCATTAATGAATAAATGGGAATGAAATCGCACACAAATGTGTTTCAATCTATATAAAAAGACCACAAACCACTTCGTATATGAAAAATGTTTGAGGTTTGTTTGTTTATTTATTTATTTAATTAGCATTACTGTTAAAGGGGACAGGATTTATATCAAACTCGTACATCATATGCTACATTAAAAATAATTCACGTTGGAAACACCCCTGTAATCTATGATCTTGTGGCCTGGTTTCCTCTCTTACTGTGAGTCCTCTGAGTGCAGTTAAAGAATTGACACATGCTTAAACATGGCTGCAATTGATTTCTGAGTCACAGGCTGAAAGAACGTAGGAATCAAGGACACATCAATTATGTTATTGAGATTCGCAGTGTGCTCACAGTTAAAAAAAAAATCAATGGATGTGTTGAAAACAGCATTGCATTATAGACCTTACTCTTACAATCTGCCCCTGTGTCTGACAGTTTGCCAATCCGGACTTCACTCAGCCCATCTCGGAAGTGGTTGATGAGGTGATCCAGAACTGTCCCATTGATGTTCGTCGTCCTCTCTACAAGGTAAGTTTCAAAGGGAGCAGTTGTTTGCTATAATGCATGCATATTCATTATGGTGTAGGCCAACAGCAGTCATGCTTCCTCTGAGGTGCCATTACTTTGTTTTTTATATCGGTGGAAATCGCAGTACACTGTTGTCAAAGCCATCCTAATTATTTTGGAGTGCTGAACTGTTGTCCTAATTCACCCGGTAGTTGGAAAATCCTACTTAAATTTTACTCTAAACTTTAATAATAAATGTCGACTTATGTTCTCTTGAAGTTCTTAAAGTTAAGTCATAATGTTCATGAAATAAATCTGTGCTGGGAAGGTTTATGCAGTTTATTAAAAACCGTGTGTGTCTGTGTCCTCTGTAGAACATTGTTCTGTCAGGAGGTTCTACCATGTTCCGTGATTTTGGCCGGCGCTTGCAGAGAGACCTGAAGAGGACCGTGGATGCCCGTCTCAAACTGAGCGAAGAACTCAGCGGCGGCAAATTGAAGGTCTGACGGAAAAACATTCAAATAAAGAAAGTAGGATTTTGAACCGTTGCTCTTTGATCTACATGTGTGTGATCGTGTTTCTCTTGCAGCCCAAGCCTATTGATGTGCAGGTGATCACTCACCACATGCAGCGCTACGCTGTGTGGTTCGGAGGGTCCATGCTGGCCTCAACAGTAAGTTACACACACCGATTAACTACACAAGCCTACACAATAGGGATATATTACTCAGAATAAAGTAATGATATTCTAACCCAATTAAAATACAAACATGACTGGGCATACAATACTCGTTCTGGACAAAGCAAGATGCATTTACAGCATCCTCAGTAACATCCTGTTCTGGGCAGATGTGTTTTTAAATCCACCTAATTTGGGAATCGACTACATTTATTCCAACATATCAGAAACGGGTGCTGCAGAATTGACCAGACCTGATAGCTGTTTGAAGATTGAAGATATTTTATATTTCTGTTGCTTCTGATGGCACAATGACCATATTTGTAAAAAAAAAAAAAACCTTAATAAAAGAAACAAGCAAACAAAAAAGTGTCCACTTTAGGTCACACTCATTTTAGATGTGCATATTTGAAACACTAAACCTATAATTGCATCAGATGTCGCTGTGTTACACCTCTACTAAACAATTTATTCCCACTGGGAAGTCAGCTTGCCTTTATAACAACATGATTCTGTTCTTGTGTGTTTTTTTTTTCTCCTCCAACTAGCCTGAGTTCTACCAGGTGTGTCATACCAAGAAGGATTATGAGGAAATCGGCCCCAGCATCTGTCGCCACAACCCTGTATTTGGTGTCATGTCCTAAAGAGTCCACCGACCTACACACATGCGCATACACATATATACAAAGGGATTGGGGTTGGGGTGGTCGGGGCTAGGGAGAACAAAGAGCAGGCCACTGGAGAGAGAGCTCATTTCGGTTAACACCAAACCTGTCTGCTGGATCCAGATGATGAATGTTGTGTGTTTGTTTGTTCGTTTGTACATGTTATTCCCAGTACAAGGGAAAATGCGATTACTAGACCAAAATGACTCCAGCTCTTCTCTGCCTCTGCTCAGTAATCTGTGGGTGTCTAATAATAATAGTAATAATAATAATAATAATGATTAAGAAAAATCCCCCACTGAGTAAAAAAAATTTAATCAGGAATATTGGCATTCTTTGTTACTGATGCAGAAGACTGCTGGTGTTGTTTATGTTTAAAGTAAAAAGCGACTCAAGTGATTTAGTCCCAAATACGTTGACCATGGCAGTCTTCTCCCCCTGTTCCCAAGTTGCGTCATGCTCAAGGTGCTTCATGTCCTTTAACAGGCAAAGCAGGGGGAGCTCAGACCAGACAAAAAAAGACTGTTTGTTCCAGAGCTTTGATTCTTCTTGCGCTTTCATCAATTAAAAAAATATATTCCTTTTTTTTTCTTGCGTTTTCATCAAATTAGTTTTAAATATGTGACTGCTTTTACCTCCAATCATATCATATATTTGCATTTTCCTTCCTAATAGGATGGAAGTGCATTTCTCGATAATAATAATAATAATAGGATTATAATGAGCTTGAACAGGAATGACTATCGGACCAGTATTGCTAATCTAGTGGACTTTTATATTTCATTGAACACCAAATTATAGCAGGTTTGGATTTGTAAATGCGATGCCTAAAACATTCCAATAAAGGCTTAAAAATGTTTCTACAAAATCACTCTCTTCTTTTATATTTCTTGGTTCATTTCTATGCCTGAGAATCTTCATAAACATTTTCATCTCTCCAGCATACAATGCTTGACTCACCAAAGCATAAGACATGATTTGCTTGTGTACAGCGTCTCTTGTCAAAATAAATCATGTAGTCATTTTGTGTATTGAAAAATGTTTTTCTGTGGTTAAATTATAGATAGGTCTTTAGAAGCTAAACATTCATTTCAAGTTATTACAGAAGCCAAATTGTTCTGGCAGAAGGGAAATGGAAATATTATTGCTAACTATTAAATGATGATTACATTATCAATATTAGTAGCTGCTAGATTTGGCAAACAGTAATGTGGAAAAAGCGTGCCTGCTTTCATTCTGTCCTTTCAGAGACCTGTAAGAGCCGGCGCAATATTGATGAAACAAGCTTTATCCTGGAAACCCTTGTGGGCAATTTTCCATCATTATCTGGTATTTCTACTTTGCTAGGTTTCATGAACTTGGCAAATGCACCCCAGTGTATGATTCTCACAACATTTTACAATTTTTATCTGTTTTACAGTTAGACATAACAGATTTTTAATGACTATCCATTTAGTTTAAGTATGCATTACATCCTTTTTCTTGTTTGTTTCTTTAAATATTTACACTCAAACCGTTCATTTGATTAAATCTTCACATTTTCTCACAGTAAAGTGTTGGATTTTCGATTTTTATAAAAAAAAATTTTTTTTTAAAGCATTTAATCCAAATTGCATTGCTAGTATGAAAACCTGGCTTGCAACTGGCCATTTACCTGCAGTGCTTCAGTTGAGAACAAGAGGGCACTGTTTTACTCCAAACCTTGACCAAGTGGATCTCTAACAAATGAATGCAGGGATTATTCACTGCAGTATGGTGAAAACCTACAGAACCATGACTCATTTGCTTTTATTTACAAAAATAAATAATTAAATAAATACACTGAGCCTATAAGAAGTATGTGCTTCATTATTCTCTTTTGACATATAATCTTAGCCATGAGTTCTGTAGGCTACTTCATCCATCTGCAGCGGAACTAGGTTTGTGTGTGGATGTACACAACATGGCATTACACCTCTTGATTTGATCCGTGCACCATGCTGACTTGAGGAAATTGTCAGAATTCTAATGAATGAACTGTGAATGCTTTAAATGACATTTGCAACTCAACTCATAGTCCATCGTAACGTAATCTCAGAAAAAGATATCATGAAAATATCTTTAATAGGACATGTTTATTAATATTCCTTATTATGACATTGCTCTAAATTAAACATGATGTTCTTCAGGCTGTCTTTTGATGCTTTTATATTATATTTATATTTTATATTAGATTAATTGCCTAAACATCTATATTACTTTGAACTTGACAAGAAATAGGTTTTATATATATTATTTATATATCATAATTTATTATTTGGGGAGTTCTGGTCTTTTTAAAGAGAATACTAGGACATTTTTTGAATATTAGACATTTTCCTAGCTAAGATGACACTGGGGACATGGTGGTAGTATGTGTTGTCATAGTCAGTATTATATAGTATATAGTCAGTGTAAGGGGTGGTGTGAAGGTAAACTACTGATAACAGATTATTTTCACATAAATGTCCCACAAAAAGTGTTTATACGGCGGATAATTGCCAATAATTGATTTTTTTAATGACTTAAAACAACAGTTTTCAACCATTATTGTTGCATTAAATGCTATGAAAGTCCATGTAACATTACTTTTTATTATCACTTACATTCTAGCCTATGAACTGCCATTCCCTCAACGACTTCATTCGTTATTAATAAGGAGAAAACTTACTTTTAAACTTTTAATAGACCTGACCCTTGAGCCTCCTTCTATTTACATAAATATCCAATTACAGAAAACCTATTAGTATCAACATTTATCCATTTTCTTATTAAAATAACACCTTTAAAAATATTTATGATTATTAATAGATTATGGGAAGCATCCGCCATCCAAGTCCTGGAAATTAACTGTTACTATGGCAATGATAAAGTATTAGAGCAAGCATATTAATACACTGCCTGGCTAAAAAGTCACAGTTTCAGAAAGTGAAAGTACTGGGCTGCATCATGAAAAGAAAACAATAAGAAGATTTTTACTTACTGGAACTGGCTGGAGAAAACTTCAGCACATTATCAAAACACATTATCAAGAGTGTTGAAGCGTCTACTTTGTGGAAGAAAATAAAAGGGTAATGCACAAAATGATGCACCCATCATGCATAGTGGCTCTGGAGGCAGTGTTATGATCTGGGGTTGTTTCAGTTGTCATGTTTAGGCTCAGCAACATTATGTGGCAACAAAATGAAGTCAGCTGACAGCCTGAATGTACTGAATGACCAGGTATCACATCAATGGAGTTTTTCTTCCCTGATGGCACAGACTCAAATTGTGAAAGAGTGGTTCAAGGAGCCTGAGGAATCATTTTCATACATGAAATTGGCATACTGGCCGCTGCATTGTGTGCTATATTCAAAGCTGAAGATGATTGAGTTAAAGTCTGAGCCTTTTTTTTTTTTTTTTGGCCATGCAGTGTCTAAACCTGTGCTTTGAATTACAACCAGCACTGTTATCAGAGCTGCTGTAATAGAAAATTAATCATCAAATGAGAGAATCCAACAATGCTGTGGTGTAAATTATGTATATTGTAATTAAATAAAATACACATCACACAGTATATAATTTAGCAGAAATGTCAAAAGACATTAAATGACTTCTTGTGAAAATATGATATCTCTCATCAGCCAGGTAAAACTCTGTACATAGTGTAAATATTTGACTGTTTGCTCAGGGTTGTGTACAGTATTCAAATGTTACTAATTGTGCTGATTGCACATACACACTCTACTTATTTACTACTCTGCAAAATATTTAATTCATGACACCGGTATTAAAGTTAAGCCTTTATTTGTCACATATACATTACAGCACAGTGGAATTCCTTCTTCATATATCCCAGCATAACTGGGCCAGAGCAGAGGGTCAGCCATGATGCAGAGACCCTGGAGCAGATAGGATTAAGGACAACAATGGCAACCTGGTGAAGCTGGGGATTGAAACACCGATCTTCCAATCAGTAACTCAATGCCTTAACCCTCTGAGCCACCACTGACCTTCACATACCCCTAAACCTGCACAGGCTCATTTTTTATATTTGAATACACTAGCCCAAAAAGGTTGCCTTTGGTTTTAAATAACGCACTTTCTTAAGAGGATTTGTTTCAATAATTACTGAAGTGATTAATAAGTTTCAGCCGGCAATAATTCTTTTAACTCTAACTTATCCGAGGAGTAGCTTCTTTTTTCTTAAAAAAAAAAAAAAAACATATCAATATACATATATTGTGGTCATGGTAAAAATGTACTTTGTTTCAGAATGGTCAAATATTTGGCCTGCATAAAGCAAAGACAATAAATATGGAGATGTAAATATGAAGACCAAAGCATTATTTACATTTGTAGGGATAGTGGTGAACTGTCAACCTCAGGAAGAACTGTGGTCAGAAAAATTGGAGATCAAAGTTGCATTGTGAAAAAAAAAAGTCTCACACCTATGTTTAATAGTGAAACAAAGAGCATTCCGCACAATGTGAAGTGAACTTACAGTAAAGAACTCTGTGACTGAACAGCTGTAGCAATAAGAAAATCACTTGTTAGTCAGGCTAATTAGAACAAAATGCTTCACTTCACTAAGGAGCATACAGATTAGACTTTGGAGCAATGGAAAAGGTCATGTGGTCTGATGAGTCCAGGTTGAGGCTATTGCAGACCAATGAGCCTGTCATGGTAAGAAGAAAAAGCATATGAAATGATGCACCTGTCATGCATATTTTATGGTCACATAACGTTGCTGAGCATAGACCTGAGCGGGTACAAGTCTCTGGAGCTACTTCAGCTGATCAGGTCTATGCTCAGCAACGTTATGTGACCATAAAATAAATGACCCGAATATACGGAATGCCCAAGTTATCACATTAACAGTAAAAACTGTTATAATAGTAAAAACTGTTAAGCTTTGTACTGTACCATGCTGCAGTTTATTCTTATAATTTTATTTTTTAATCTGGATTTAAAATCCAATGTATTACCATAGAGTATATCAATACAAACCATGTTGTACAACATAGGTTTTTTTTTTTTTTTTTTTTGTAAATCCTGTACTTCATGTGTTCCCCATGCCACAACTTTTCAATTTTGCACTTGCTTTGTGGCTGTGGCATTAATATTCACACCATTACCTGTTGTAAAACTGCATCAGGCTGTCTGTCATTTAAACAAGTGCTGAACGATGGATTCAATTAGGCTGTAAGGACTGTGGCTGCTAAAAGATTGATGAGACACTGCAGAAAGTGTGGGTGTAATAGATGCTATTGAGCTAACTAAGAAATCTTGTTTTGTTACTGACATGGGTGGTGTTTCAAAGTAAATAAAGGAAAGCTTGAATACAAAATGTGACAGTGGAAGACACTCCATCAAGCATTACAATTGCACTGCTGGGATTTCTTTATATATTCATATTAGTTATCACTGTCTCACTGCACTGCCTCCTATGGAGAGTGTTTTGGGGTGTTGATTAATTGTTTTTATTCCAAGCTTTAAAGAGCTATTAACACTATTACAGCAATGGCTATGATTACTATTACTACTTCTATGGTACTTCTACAACTACTATTCATACTATGGCCACTACTACTACTAACAAAGATCCTTCTATACTTACAGACTGCTTTCCTCAAGAATAGGAAATGAATTGCCTAACACCCATTGAAGCAATTTTGCATTGTGTGTGCTGATTTTGGTGACATTGTGAATTGTAACCTGCCAATGTTGGACAAGCCCATCATCAATGCTGACGCAATGTTTGGGAACCTGAAATTTAGATTTCAAATATGAAGTTGTCGTTAGCATTTACACAGGCCATTAAACAAAAAAATATATGCCGTCAGGGAGAAGACTAATACATTTGATGTAGTACTGGCATGATGGCAGGTACAGACACAAGTCACGGCAGATAGGGTTTTATTATAATTAGCACTTAATGTAAAATGGTATCAAAAAGTTTCAAAGTTTCGACGACCGCCTGGGTCTGGGTTCGATTCCCGGCCAGACTCGATTCTTGTCTCTGTGTGCATGGAGTTTGCATGTTTTCCCCATGCTGGGTGGGTTCCTTCTGGGTACTCCGTTTTCCTCCCATAGTCCAAAGACATGCAGATTAGGCTAATTGGTGTTGCCTGTAGTGTGTGAATCTGTGAGTGAAATCTAAGTCTCCTGGGATAGGCTCCAGGCACCCCGCGGCCCTGAATACAGGATAAAGCAGTATAAATGATGAGCGAGTGAGTGAGAGTAGGGTGGGTGCATGTTCCCTGATGATCCAACAAGTTGCCAAAAAGTGTAGACATTTTTGGGGATTGATGAAGATCATCAAACACAAGTTGCCAAATGCTGTAGACGTTTGTGGAGCTTGTTGAGGGGCTTCCTGATCTCTCATCATCTTCTAGTGTTTCTTCCACTCTTGAAGCGTGCATGCCACTCAAAACACCTCAGCCAATTTGTTGCAGCGTCGCTTGCCGAATCATGTCCAACGTCTCTTTGGCAGATTTGCCCAGATCTATGAAGAATTTCACATTTGTCCTTTGTTCTAACTTGCTATCCATGATGAAATAACTGAAATGGTAATGCATGTGGTCAGAATAGCACTAGTTGCACAGCTTCTGATGTACACAGGACAATGTCGTTTGGCACACTGACTTATGAAGGTCGTGCTCCATGTGACTGTGCGTACAACCTTATGCTGCCATTCGTTGGCATGTTACAATATTAGTCTTGAAACCTTTTTGTGCTACCTCATACAAAGATCTAGGTCAAAGTCAAAGCAAGGATGCAGACAAGGTGGGTGAGCAACAAATTAAGTACATTAGGGCAGGCAGGAGAAAGTTATTTAAACCATAAGTTGAATTAAAGCTTTGTATACTTTGCAATTTGAATGTGGTGTGCATGTGAAGTGTCTGGTTTTGAGATAAGATGGTTGTATAAATGTCATAATGGATTGAGTTTTGCTCCAAGGTGCTCCATGTTTATAGGGTTTATTGTACTGTGGGAATTGGAATTCTCTGTTAATTCTGGTATAGACATATACTAAATCTATGTGGCATCAAAATATAAAAACTAATAATATAGTGATGATTGAGTTAGCCATGAGGTGCCAAAATGTAATAGCAAAATATTTGACTGAGACCTGATCTCAGGGGTGCCCTTCAAGAAAGAGTTTCCAAGCTGCTAGAAAATAAATTTGGTTTAAATAAGATAAGGACTGTATTCCCAGTTGCCCCCATTTTTGGCCCAGTTCTAAGACATAACACCTGAAAATGTGTGTGTTATTTTAGGTTGCATTAGTTGTTGTGTGTGTAGAAGTAATTTGATCTCGATGGTTATACAATATAATACAAATCCATGATATGTATTATATTGTATAATACAATACAATACAATACAATATAGTTCCATGCTTTATTGACCATCAATTGACCTTTCTTTTCACTTTATTTGTTATAATATTTATATTCATATGGTGCAAATAATGTCAATATTGCTCTATATTGATGATATTAATTAATGTTTGTTAAAATGTAAAAAGTTATAATTTCAGTTAATTTCTAACTTTTTCCATATATAGTACATTATACAAGTTTACAATGTATGGTTATGTCTAGATCAGACAACAGAATATATAATCTGTACATCTTGAACCAACAAACATTATTTTGTAATGGTTCTAATTGCCCTACTGTGCAAAATGTTCAGAATCCCAAACAGATACAGGTTGTGGAGAGTTTGCAATTCACAGAAGATTATGCACTCTGCTGATGATGTGCTGTAGTCTGGCCTTGTCCTGGGCGGCGGATGAGCTGAACCAGACTGTTATGGAGGAGGTGAGAATGTACTTGTTGAAGGCCATGAAGCACTGAACCAACAATAAGAAGACTTAAGAAGACTGCACAATTTTAAATCTACTGCTGAGCTGCATTGTCAATGGAATTGAACATAGACTGCCTTTTAGGGTAGCGAGAGAAAGCAAGAGGAATGGGGACTGACATGCGGGGTTTCTTCTACTATTTACTATATTGCAATTTGAGTTAGAAATTGTCATAACAACACCAAGAAACCAACGGTTCAATCTACAACCTGCAAGCAAACTTCTATTGTGTGCCAGTCTAATTAGTGTTGTCGTCTGCCCACGTTAGAAGGTCCACAGTGAAGTCTCTTAAGGGCCAGTAGAGTCCTTTAAGATGCTTAAGATAAAAATTGTCCAACCGAGGACTTGCAACAAACAAGACCAATTAACATTTTCAACCTGTGACTAAAATGATTTCAAGTGGATTGAAGCTGTGACTCCAAAAGCTCAAGATCTGAAATCCAACATCCAATCAACTCAGCCACTGCCTGATTAAGCACAACCCTTCTTGAATTAATTCAAACTAAATGTTGCACAAAGTCACACTGCAAAAGCCCTAAACTTCCAATTATCTCTGTGCTTATTTACATTCTAAACTGAAAAAGGCAGTTTATACTTGTATTTGCATTTGTTTTTCCTGTTTTAAATGTGCATATGTTAGCACATAATTCAAAATGTTTATTTGCATTTATATTTTCGTGCACAGCAATGTATAATGGTTGGCAAAATTAAAATGCAAATGCAAAATTTACTCGATATTGCATTTCAATTTGTGATTCTGCCACATTGAAAAAGTAATAGCAATCCTTCCATTTGCAATTGCACTTCATCATCCCCACACTACATGGCTAAATATAAAATGCCCTTGCAATCCTGTTTGCATTTACATTTTCACCGTCAACAAGGTAGACTTGTCCATCAAACAGTGCGGGAGGGAGTTTGGGAGGGATTTTTTTTCTTCTTTTTTTGGCGCACAGTGCATTTCAGAGGAAGTGACGAAATCAGTAGATACTTGTGGTTGTGACAGATTCTCTTGTAATGCTATAAATATAAGGATATGTAAGGATATTTGTAATGTTACTTATTTTTCAAAACACAACAATGAACACTAAAACCTGAAAAAAAAGAAATTATAAGCACAATTCAGTGCCAATTAAAAGTATGGATTTGCATTTTGAAATAGATTTTCAATTTGTCTATATATGTCACAGGACAACCGGAAGCGAATCAGAAGACTAGCAGTTTGCCCGTGTATCGTGGAGGATAAACCCAAATGCGGAAGCAGCGCGAGAAGGCAGGATAACCACGCGAATTACTCTCACACAGAGAGCAAGAGTTTACACAATTAAACCCGTGTTCTAACAACACACACTCAATCAGGAAAATGGCACAAAATGGTGAGTATTCACGAAATTGGAGAGATAGCGTTGGAGACGGCATTAGAAAACTCAATGACTGAGTGATGTGCGGCGCCATCATGTTTCTTTTTATACTTCCTGAATCGTGACTGTACTACTTCCGGGTCCTAGTGCCGGTCGCGTTGAGTGCGCATGACAGGACCCCCCCCTGTCCAGGACCGGCTCCTGATGGTCCTGGGGTGGAGGATACTCGACGACGGTAGTCCCGTATAAGCTCGGGGTTGAGAATGAACCGGGCCGGAATCCAAGACCATTCCTCTGGGCCATAGCCCTCCCAGTCGACCAGGTACTGCATACCGCTGCCCCGAGGCCGCGAGTCGAGGATCCGCCGTACAGTATAGGCGGGACCGCCCTCGATGATCCGGGGAGGAGGAGTTGGGTGGGTGGGTGTAACCATAGGTGAAATGATAAAGAGTTTGAGCTGAGAGGTGTGCAATACAGGGTGGGTTCAGAGCGTCGCAAGCAGCTGGAGCCGGTAGGTGACAGGGTTGATCCAGAGGGTGACACGGTAAGGGCAGATGAACCTGGGTGAAAGTTTACGGGATGTGAAGATGCAGATTCTTTGTTGATAGCCAGACCTTGTCACCTACATTGTACAACCGTCCCGGAGGGTGTCGACGGCGATGTTGAGTGGTGTAGCGAGTGTTGGCACGATGGATGGCTGCTCTTGCTTGGTCCCACAGCCGCCGACACCTACGGACCAACCGTTGGGCTGATGGCACATCAACCTCTGGTTCTTGGTGGTTGAACGTGGAAGGTTGGAAACCGTGGCATACCTCAAATGGACTCAACTCGGTGTCGGACGAAACATGGAGATTGTGGGAGAGTTCAGCCCAGATGAGGTAGCGGGCCCAGGAGCGCTGACGATCGGTGGCGAAGCATCTCATATAGCGCTCCAGTTGTTGGTTCGCCCTTTTCCGTCTGACCATTAGTCTGAGGGTGGTATCCTGATGAAAAACTACAGGTGGAGTTGATCAGACGGCAGAAGGCCTTCCAGAATCGAGCAGTGAACAGGGGCCTGGAGGTGTACTTGCACGTGAGATGGGAAATGTTGGTAGTGGTGGCAAAGAGGTGGAGGGAACCCGGCGAGTTGCCCTCCTTACTCACCGGGCCTGAGCGTCTTCCCGGGTGAAGAGGGCAGATAGCTCTGTGATACAACGCTGACCCACAATATGCACAGAGCCCTCCTCTGAAACGTCGTTCTCTCTCTGCAGCGGGCAAGAAGGTGTGTCCTAATTGCATGGGTTCCACGGCTCCGGTGTCAACCACGGCGGGAGGTGGAGATCCGACAGGTTCGGTGGTGATGGCAGTGGAAAAGGGGCATGCTTCAGGGACTGGATTGTAGGCGAGGAACGTGGAGGGTCGTGGCGTGGTCGGAGATGGTGATGAAGTGGCAGGCAGCAGGGTCCGGACGAGAGAGCAGTTGTTGGTCTATTCGGAGGGCGAGTTGGATCAGCCCCTCCAAAGTAGTGGGAAGCTCTCGCCCGGCGAGTGCGTCCTTTATACGGGAAGCCAGTCCCTCGTAGTATGTCGTCCGGAGGGTGGTGTCTCCCCAAGTGGTTTGGATGGTGAGGAATCTGCCGTGTAGTGGCTCACAGACAATTCTCCCTGTCGCAGATGACTTTGATATAACTTTGAGTCGGTCTCCACCTCGGCAGCAGGATGTTCAAAAGTGAGTTTTAGTTGACGGGTGAACTCATTATATGAATGTGCTGTGTCCGAATCGGAGCAAAGAACCGCCATGGGAGGGGGTGGCGCAGCAGTCACCGCGACGGGCGACGGCCTAGCCGGCCGAGAAGCCACCTCACGGAGCGACGCGCTCTCCTGCCGCAGCTCCGCGACCTCGCGGCGCAAGGCTGCAATGTCTTGGACGCTAGCACGGAGAGTTGCAACCTCATCGCGCAGCTGCTCAATCAGCCTAGCATGTCCGTTCACCACATCGCAGAGGTTAGCGTAATCCGCTGGGTTTACTGCAGACTCAATCATTCTGTCACAGGACAACCGGAGGCGAATCAGAAGACTAGCAGTTTGCCCGTGTAGCGTGGAGGATAAACCCAAACGCGGAAGCAGCGCGAGCAGGCAGGATAACCACGCGAATTATTCTTAGAACTCTCTCACACAGAGAGCAAGAGTTTACACAATAAAACCCGCATTCTAACAACACACTCAATCAGGAAAATGGCACAAAATGGTGAGTACTCACAAAATTGGAGAGATAGCGTCGGAGACGGTATTGGAAAACTCAATGACTGAGTGATGTGCGGCGCCATCTTGTTTCCTTTTATACTTCCTGAATCGCGACCGTACTACTTCCGGGTCCTAGTGCCGGTCGCGTTGAGTGCGCATGACAATATATCATCCAAAAAACATTGCGATGGACAATTTTTATAATCCAGCTCCAAATAATTCCATGCGGATGAAGAGCTCTTAAGCTTTTTAAACACTTGCAGTGCATTGTGTATCCTAAAGCTAATTTATCATAGAGATGACTGATAAAATCTTCCAAAAGTATAAACCAAAACACTTTGGCTGCCTGCATGATAAATGATTTCATCTTAGTTTATTTAATCTAAGAGCTTTTTCATTTGAGTTACTATATTTGGAACCTTCCTAAAGCCATACTCGGCTGGTTTAAAGTGTCTGCAGGAAAAGCATTGAAGAGCATAAGAATTAATATAACATTCAGCTTACATTCTTGTATATTACTTAAATAAATATAGGATTTGCGACTGTGGCTTGTGCATGCACAAATTAATCCCTAAATCAAGCACTGATTTAGCTGTTTAAATGAACTTCTTTTTAGCAATCAGGGTTAAATAATTTTTTGCTATTTTATCCTTTTTTATTTATTTGCAAATAACATGATTTGCAACTATTTAAGAAACTTTACTAATGAGTTTTGATTACATTGCTACAGTACAAACCAAAAGTTTGGACACACCTTCTCATTCAAAGAGGTTGAATTTGTATTATGGCAAGAAAAAAGCAGCTAAGTGAAGAAAAAAACAAGTTCATTACTTTAAGAAATGAAGGTCAGTCAGTCCGAAAAATTGGGAAAACTTTGAAAGTGTCCCCAAGTGCAGTCACAAAAACCATCAAGCGCTACAAAGAAACTGGCTCACATGCGGACCGCCCCAGGAAAGAAAGACCAAGAGTCACCTCTGCTGCGGAGGATAAGTTCATCCGAGTCACCAGCCTCAGAAATCGCAGGTTAACAGCAGCTCAGATCAGAGAGCAGGTCAATGCCACACAGAGTTCTAGCAGCAGACGCATCTCTAGAACAACTGTTAAGAGGAGACTGTGTGAATCAGGCCTTCATGGTAGAATATCTGCTAGGAAACCACTGCTAAGGACAGGCAACAAGCAGAAGAGACTTGTTTGGGCTAAAGAACACAATAAAGAAAACTCTTTGAATGAGAAGGTGAGTCCAAACTTTTGGTCTGTACTGTATACAAAACCCAGAAATCCTTTATATATTGCTCAAATTTATCCCAGTGAGCACCTCGGTCTAGAGAAAAGTGTGGACAAGCTCACAAAGCAAATATACTTATTGTAGTAACTTTTATAAAAGTGGATTGGATTTGAATGATATTGAATCTGTGTCACAAAATACTGGTAAATACATTTGTCAGAGGCAAGTAAAATGCTACTTATGTAGATAATTGTGGTTCTGTGCATGCTGAGTAATTCCCAGAGTTCTTGAGAAAAAACTAGAAACTTCTTGTGTGTATACACACCTGTCAAGGCTGTCCAATAAAGTCAACAAGTGATGTACTATGGTGAAGCCTTTGCAATAAACACTGCTGTCCTACAGCCATCTTTCCCTGGAAAATTCTGCATGAAGTGTTTATTGGGTTGGCGCTGGTTGTAGTCACTGTGATTATCCAAGATTATTAAAACAACACTAACATTTATAACTCATTTAGCTTTATCTAACTCCTCTTAACCAACAGGTGCGCTAGGAATCACGTCAATAACTTATGCCAGAGTAACATAAGGAACCACACACTCTAAGATTAAATTCAATCACATTTCACATTAATGGGTAAAAATGATTCCTCATGCTCCCATAACCACTCTTTTACAATTTAAGTCCTGGAATATGCCTGTGCCATCAGGAAGGAAAAACTCCAGAGGCTTGTACTGTGGGCACTAGGCATGATGGGTGCATCTGGAATAGAGGTAATCTGAACTCATCAGACCGCATGATCTTTGATCTTTATGTTCCTTGGTAAATTCAAGCCTTTTTTCTGATTAGTCTTACGAACAAGTGGCCAGACAGCTGTTTGTCCTCAATTCTGTGAGTTTTTGTCCTCATTGTGTGCATATGGAAATTGTCTGACTTCCATGATTAAAGATACTGATGGTTCATCACGATCCTTCCAGGTATTTATAACTTATTAAAGGGTTCTTAACCCAGGTGCAGTTATTTCATATCTTCTTAGTTGTTTTCTTTGCTTTCTAAAATGGTGACTTTTCTTTTTTTGGCCAGGTAATGTACAGTATAAACATTTAGACAGCATAATGAGAGAACTCCATTTTGAAAGAGCTTATTTTTCAAACAAAGCATGAGGTATTGCAAAGTAGTAAAGAATATATGAACATCACTATGTCAAAATTGTTTTTGTTATATCAGGTTAAATTTTGTGCGATTTTTGCAAACACAACAACCCCACCTCTCACAGATTTGTCATAATGGATACATCTGTCTGCAGTTGCATTTTTGGTAATTTAGTTACACATTTTAGTATCAATAATATGTTAGCTAAGTTTTAATAAAAAATGCAACAAACGTCTGGCAGAAAATTGGGGCAAGGAGAACAGTGTTGGGCTTGGATGCAATCAAATGTTTTTATTTTTATTATCATTATTACAAAGATTGTTGAAGAGCATGAGAAATATTAAAACAATACCAAAAATTCAGTTTACAATGCATCATCAGCCTCCTCCTCTACCAGTTTCAATTTCAACTTGGTAGTTGACAATAACACCTTATTATCATACAGGCACTGTAAAACCTCCATTTATCGAACTGCATATATATATATATATATATATATATAGTCCCATAAGGTCATAATAAAGTGGAAAACAGGATGGAGCAAATAGAACCAGATGTAGCAAATACCAAAGCTTCCTGTGCGCAATGTGTGTTATCTTATCTTCTGTACACAAAGCACTTGTGCATCTCTTGAGTGTTGTGGCCTCATCCCTCTGCTTAATTTTTGTTCAAACATGTTACATGCTGTAACATACATCATGACTCCCAAATTCAGTCAGCACAGAACGGGAAATTTCCAAAAGGGAAATGTTAGCTGTTTTAAATTATATAATATAGGGTTCCATTAAAATCCATTGTGTTTCAAAGAACACAAACCTGTAGTTCATTGGTGCAAAGAACTGCAATGACAGTAAAATAATGTCCTTGTTCTTTGCTTCAGTATTTTGAAAAAAAGAAAAGAAAGAAAATGCACTAAATGCATTTAATTCACTGCTCATTTACATTAGAGGTAGTTTTGCTTCACTTATCATGTGGCAGAAAAAAGGAATGCTTTTCATGATGTGTTGTGTTTTGCTTTGTAATCTGGCCACTCCATATTATGGCTTTTATAAAATGTGGAAGTCACTCCTTCTAAAAGCAGCAGAAGGATAAATGGTGGTAAAACTATTGCTACAGACAATCTTGCATGCCAGAGAAAAATAATTTGCCAGAATTAGTCAAACTAAGGCTTTTATCACTAGAAGTGATAAATGTGACATTTATTATGTTTTCTTCTAACTGTTCACATATGTGTACTGTATGATGCATATACATTGCTTTGTCAAACGACAGGCAACACAAAACCACTCATCGGCAAAGGCAATTGCAAAAGCAACTGAAAGGGGAAAAAGCATCAGACGTATGAGCATGTTCAGATTGTACAGATGATTTTATGACATTTTGATGTTGTAAGAAAAGACCTTAAACATACATATTTGTATTGCACTGATGTTCTGTTGTTTTAGGGTCATTTAATATTATCCCAACATAATTTTATTAGTAACATTAAAATCAACAACAACATCTTCTTGTTTTAGGTGGGTGACATCTCAACCTAATTATGATTATATGGAAACGTCATACAACATTAGGTTTTCTGATAGATAATGGCTACTTCATTGAAAAACATACATTTAATTGACAAATTAGATCACCCATATGAAATACTGGACAGAGAAGAATCACACTGCCAAATCATGATGGACAGCAGCATTTATAATACACCTAGCTCTAATCAAAACACATTGATTTTGACAAAGAAATATATTTCCTATCTTTCCTGTGTAACAAAGTGAGACAATTGTTGGATATTTTGAAGTCTTTGCATTGTTTTAATTAGTCATAAGGTACTCGCCGATATGAACAAATACATAATTAAGGAACATATTTGAGTATGAATCAGGAATAAAAAAGGAAAAGTTCTTAAAGTGAAAAAAGAAAACAACTGGTTGTATTTACTTGACTATCAGGTAAAACGTAGTTACCACTAAAATTAACAGACTTGAAAATATTAAGCAAAGTTTCATAATTTTATGTAGTCTATACATTATATGTGCTTAAAATGTTAAACCTTAAAACTCAAGTGGTACAGAGACGTGCCGGAACACACCGTGATAATAATAATAAAAAAAAGATGCTTATATGGAAGCTTTCCCTATGTGTGTTAATGGGGAGGCTTCAGATTTAAAACAGTGTATTTGGGTTTACATAATATGTCAGGTGCAACAAAAGTTATCATTACTTTTTATAAACGGTACATTTTACCATTACAGGAATGTAGGAATGAAGTCGTCAAAAATGTAGAAGTCTCCAAATTATTATTATTTTTTGGTCACAGAAATAACCAAAAACAACAACAATAACAATGTGTTATAACAACAATATAAACATGTAACGATGTGTTTTTATTTTTATTTTGCTTAGTCATGCTTGTAATTGCGATTTAATAAACAATTACGTAAATTCAGTTAATCATATTACCTAGGTTGTGCTAAAAATGGATATTTCATAATCCTGAGCCCCATAGTTATTCATAAAATAAAAAATAAAATAAAATAAAAAAACAGCAAAACAAATAATAGCTAAAATGCACAGAGCTTTAAAGGCTATGTGAAGTCAAATATTTTTTAAAGACTACAACTTACCTAGCAGGAGGTCGAGAGAGCTGATTAGCCGAGCTCTCTCAGAGGGGAGGGATTATTATTATTATTTTTATTTATTAAGAAAAGGTAAGAAGAAATTACAGTATAAGGGAACACTTCTGCATATAACTTATCAATAAGTCACATTAAACACGGCTTTGCAGCCAATCAGGGGCGTCTGTGAGCTCTTGCAAGCGGAAGGAGCGGATAGCGCTGTCCTCCGTTACCCCGCCCCCAACAGTGCGTGAGCGAGCAGTTCGAAAAGATGTGTTCGGCTCCCAACTGAGTGGTAGTAGTAGCCTTAATGTTAGAGCGCCCCTAGTGACGGGGAGGAACTACATACGATTAATTTAGGGAGAAAATCGGGGGGAAAACCAAAAAAAAAAAAAAGAGACAACAACATATGTTTTAAGTTTTAAGTACAATATTATGTAAATATTTATGTCAGAAAGTGACAAATAAAACAAATAAAACATGATTATCTACTGAGCATGAGAAAGTTTCTGACGCACCCCAGTATTTTTTGTTTTAACTCATGTCTCTTTAGGGGCACCATAGAAATTTACTTATATGCCTCAAATGTGATTTAAGAAAAAATCCAAAAGTATCCTTTAATAATATCAGCAAGGATATCGATGTTCATACGAATAGAACCTAAAAAAGTTATTGGCTACTGTAGAAACCTGAACCTGACGCAATGATGAGATTTTCCGCAGAAACACAGTGACCACTTTTTCTTGCCATTCCTAGTGACTAAGCTCAATAACAAATTCACTCTACAGAAAAAGATCAGAAATTCACTATAGAAGTTACAGAAAAGAATATATAAAATTATATATTATATACACACATGATTTAGTAAATCAAGTAAACATATAAAAAAAAAGGAACATGACACGACCACTTTGGACTTCATTGAATGTCAAATTAAGATCAAAAAGGGAATGTTGCATAACATGCGTCCTTTAACTGCTTTCACTTTTTTTTTTATCCCAATACAACATTGCTTGGTTATATAACTTTATAATTCTATTATATTGTATTTTCAATGTGAGATTATTCACTAAATCCCCTTTAATATCAGACATCTTATCAAAGAAAATGGCTATAGGGTCACATTTACAGAAGAATGCTTGAGGTAATGAGGATATTTTAAGTTCAAGTTTTGCCATGACTACAGCCATAATTGTTGCAGTCTCATGTTCCTCTTCATATGCTTGGTTCATGAAGATTTTTATCTTTTTCTTCTTTCTATATCCCATCACTCTGACAGAGATGAATTTGAATCATATTAGATTAATTAAACTGAATATTACACCATATTACAGACACCTGCTGCTTTTATGTGCTTGTTAGGAATCCATTCTGTTCTTGAGGCTTACAAGTTGTTTGCATCACGTGTACCAATTGTTTATCATGATTAAAAAAAAAAAATCTGCTACTGTTTTATTTTCTGTGATCTGCTTATTGGAATCGCAGTATTTGCGATACTCAAGAGGGTTCATATTCAAGCTTTTTAAAATGTACTAAACAAAGGGGAAAACTTTTAATTTCCATTTAGAGTGTTACAGATTGAGTCGAATTTTCCCCTCTTGTAGCGGCAATATCTTTTCTTTGGTCATTTTGCAGAACAACAACATACTCGAGATGCAATTGCTACTAGAATGCAGATATTTGCGAGCTCATTAAAAGGGCTTTAATTCCCCCATGGTCCACTCATTACAGATGTAAATACCCAAATGGACAGGCTATTCTCCTTAGTTGTTACAGTCATTTTGTTTATCTTAAAGGCAATTTGCTATAATACGGAGCCAAAGAGAGAAAGAATTGTACTTGCCACATTATTTCCACATTGTATTGTACAGTATGTTAAACCAAAAAGTTTTGGATAATCTTCAGATAATAAAGTAGCTCCTATGACTTGACAATGAGCATATGAGATTTACATATTGTGAGGTCTTATATTAATCTCATAATCTCAATTTTCTTTTACAGTTACTTTAAATACCCTCCTGGCTGCAGTGATATTTGAGACTTCGTAGAGATTGTGTACACTGTATGACATTTATACTGAAGTCCAAAATGCACGACACCTGTGTCACACAAAGTCACATACTGTAAGGAGCTGCCTATCCACTTACCGGACGAACGGTTGTGTGTGAAGGTTCTTTGAAAGGTATCAGCACAGCACAAGACATACTAGAGCAACAGAGGATCGGATAAGAGAGAAGGAGAGTGATGGGGATTGGGATAAAACTCTGGTGTAATGCAAGCAGACAGGATTGTCAAGAGAGATTTCAGACAAGCATAGATAAAAGGGAAGACAGGTAGAAGAGTGAGACAGAGACAAAAACGATAGAAAGACAGACAGAGAAGGTTTTATCTGCGCCACAGTTGGTTTGTTTGTTTATTTATTTATTTATTTCTCAGGTTTTGGATTTTCAGGTTCAGGATACGGAATTTTATTGAATGTGTGAGACATGATGAAAAATAGAATGCATTTTACATTTCTGTTTCATTGTACTCAGGAATTCAGTCACACAAGTCCACACCTGGCTGCCCACTCAGTCAGACACACGCACACACACACACACACACACACACACACACACACACACACACACACACACTGCAACACACTTATCTCTAAATTCTATTCAATCTCTCAGCTCATCTGTCTCAATAACTGTCACACACATACACTCTCAATCAGTCTTTCCTTTACAGTTTTCCTCCTCCACACACACACACTTCTGGAATGAGCCTGTCTCTCTCTTTCTCTGCATCATCTCTCCTGGAGGCTCTGTGAGCAACTGAACAGGAACGGAGGACAAAGGGCTCATTATCAAAGCATCAGTGGTGGACGGCTCTGCAGCTGATTCTGGGAACACCAAGACCGGGTTTTATTGGAAATCCTCGTCTCTGGATCCTGTCACAGTGCTGCACAAAGCCAGGATTTCCCTTCCACAGAGGCAGATGTACCTGCAGACAGGCTGTTTTTCCAACACTGAAAAAAAAAAGAAAAAAAGTTTAGGATTGTATTCTGGTTGATACACATTTTTTTTATATTCAGACATTATGACAACAACATCAGCATCAGCTTTATTGAAAATAAATAATCTTCACGCAGGACATCTGTACAACTTCTTACTCCTGAATTGCAACAGATCTCAGTGACTTTCACTGGGGCATGGTTGTTGGTTCAAGACATTTAAAATCTAGTTATCACCCAGGATTTTCACACACGACCATCTCTAAAGTTTACACAGAACAGTGTGGAAAAAAAAAATCCAGGAAGCTGCAGTTCTGTCAGAGAACACATTTTTTTGGTGAACGAATTGAGAAGAAAATAACCAAACAGGTTCAAGCAGACAGAAAGGCTAAGATAAAAATAAAAAATAAAAAACCTTCTCTACACCTAAGCAGTAACCATGCACAGCAAGTGAACCCTTGAAGGAGATGGAGTACAACATCAAACAGCTAATGTCATCTCCACTTCTGACAGATGAAAAACTAGAATTTATGGCTACAGTGGGCACAGGTTCACTCATACCAGATCGTTCATGATACTGTCCAGAACATACATCTTAAGGTTCACTGTGTTTTGCATTCTGAGATGCTTTCCTGCTCATCATAGTTATAAAGAGTGGTTATTTGAGTTACCCTCGGCAACAAACCACTCTGGCGACTTAATTCTAATTGTGTTCCAACACAAAAGTGACGATCTGGCACCTCGCACCAACAAATATGCCACAATATCACTGAGATACAGTTTGCCCAAATCTGATATTTTATACAGTGAGTGTATGTCTGTGTGCCCTGTGATGGATTGGCACACTGTCCAGAGTGTACCCCAAAGCCTCCTGGGATAGGCTCCAGGCCCCCATGACCCTGAATACAGGATGAAGCGGTACAGACGATGAGTGAGTGAGTGAGTGAGAGAGAGTGAGTGATATTTTATGTGAACACTAACTGAATCTTCTGATGTGCTGCTGCCACATGATTGACAGAATGGTCTGAACTGCATGTATGAGCAAAAATACTGGTATTCCTATTAAATCAACTGTATACAAATGAAATGGAAACAAAGTTTTTTTATTTTATTTTTTATTTTAGTAACACAGTTGTTGCCTCTGAGTAGTTACTGTTTTAATTGGGATGTAAAAATGAAGCTGCACACATACAAAACCATGTCCTCCCTCATCATAGTGTTAGCCAAAAATCGTTAAAGACAAAACAGACAGATGGTTGTTGACCTGCACAAATCAGGTAATTGATATAAAAATACAATGGTGGATAAAATACCATAAGGGCCAAGTGCAGCCATAACAAAAAGGTTCCCTTAGCTAAAATGGTTGGAAATATGCCAGGGAGTAGAGTCATGCACTCTCTGTCCACCCACACAGTGCAAAGGATGGTAAAAGAGGGAAAAAAAGAGCCCCGAAAATCACAGATTAAAATTCTGTGTTTCAAGAAAAAACAGTCTTTCTCATGCAATGCAGTGACTGAAAATCATCCACTGCCATTCTGATGTGGTCAGATGACATTTTAAATTTTTCGACAAACATGTTTGCTGAATAAACTGTACATGGGTATGTGTAGGTAGAAGCTGTATGTATAAGTACAGTATATAGATGTTGAACAAATTAAGTGCACCTCACAGCCCTCTGTAAAATATGGACCTGGTTCAGTAATGCTTTGGTGCTGTTTTGTGGCAGGTGATTCATAGGCTCCTGTGAAGACTGATGGTGAGTACCAGGATATTACAATCCCAAACCTCATTGCCTCTGCCTGAGGATTTGGACATGGGCATATAGCCGTCAACAAGAGGATGAGTCTAGCATATTTTTCAATTAACGCAGAAGTAGTTAAAGAAACACCGAATCAATGTTTTGCAATGATCAGCTTGAGCTCTGTGTTTCATCTGTGTCAGCTCTGAAACGCTCTGTGCGTGTAAACCGAAGCGTGTAAGGGAGCTCAAAATGTTTTGCATTGAGGAGTGGAACAATATCCCTTTACAAGTGTCTCTAAATGTGATAGACTGATAGACGCAGTGTAGTTATTCTCTCCGATTGTTAGCGTATTGAGGGCAGTGTTTGCAGAAGAAAATTTATATAAAGATGTGTCTAGATCGACGCGTCTTCCCCAGGGACACATTCCTACTTGCTTCTCCATCATGTAGCAACAAAGGGAAAGAGAAAACGTATTCTTGCCCTCCTGGTGAGATTTCAAAGCCTGCTGTTTGGCACAAGGCACAAGCGAGTTTCATTTCTTAATCATAGCTGAAGTGTGCAGCTCTGCAATGTTAAGCCTGGCTTTTACTACATATGCCCTCAGGGAGGGATGTTTTTGATATAGGAAAAAATGCGAATAAACTGTGCATGGGTATGTGTAGGTAGAAGCTGTATGTATACTGCATATGTGTGTTGAATAAATGTATTTTGATCCATGTTGATTGCCTTGGTGAAATGGAGTCTGTCAGAGCACTGGAATTGCTCTAATAGAAGAAAGGCAAATTAGCTTTCTAAATACTATGTGTTAATGGTGCTTCTGAGCGCTCAGTGTGGGTGGAAGTGGGAGTGTGTGCGGTGTCTCTGAACTGTAAAACACAAGTGGGTTTTCATGTGTTACCGAAACACGTTGATCATTGCTCCATATTCTTATTCATATTCACAGCATGTCTGTTTTTTTTTTTTCACAGGCAGTGGAGCAGATGAAAAGAAGAGAGGAGGAGGAGAAGGAGGAGAGAGCAATAATGGTGGGAGAAGTGTGAGTGAGGAAACACTGTAGAAGTAGCACTGGGGGCAGGAGGGGGGTGTTTGTAGGAACCAGGACCTATAATCTAAGGCTATGGCAGCAGGTGAAGACATGCTGGCATCATTTCATGTTAGACGAGTATATAGCCATTTCGAAGCTGGAGGAGTTGGATAAGCCGGTGTAGTAGGTGTAGTTATTAAATGAAGTTAGCTAGCTATGAGGGAAAGCTGATGTAAATCCCTAGAGAAGCCACAACAGATTGCTACTGCAATAATGGAATTAACGTTGCAGGCTCCTGAAGTTGAGTTTATTCTGCCTCTGTGTGCTCTGTTTGTGCTCTGTTTCTCACACTCTGAGTGATCCTTTAATACCAACCAGAATCACTCATTCATCTGACCTGTGGCTGTATAACATCCCTTTCATTAATGCATAAAAATAATATTCATAGTGCAAACACCAATATAGACGATCCAGGTGCGCCCTTTGTTATGATAAAATGTTCCCATGATGACAGTATTAATTTAAAAACCTGCAGATTGTGATCGTATTCCTGGTCCCGAGATGCATTTGGTTCTGCTGTTTTTGCATGTATGTTCATGCCTTTTTTTTTTATGTATTCCATATATATACATACTCACTGACCATTCATTAGGTACATTTTGTTAGTACTGAGTTGCCTTCAGAACTGCCTTAATCTAAATCATTAAATAGATTCAACAAGGTGCTGGAAACAGTCCTTTGAGATTTTGGTCCATATTGAGATGATGGCAAATAACATCCATGATGCAAATCTTTCGTTCCACCCCATCTCAAAAATGCTCTATTGGATTGAGATCTGGTTACTGTGGAGGCCATCAGAAATTCATTGTCTATCTTTGTGACATTTGTGTGCACTATACTGTGGTCATAAAGGGATGAGTCTGGTGAGCAACAATACTCAAGTAGGCAATAGTGGTATTTAATTTATGTTCACCTGACTCATCAGACAATTCTGACCAGGCAATGTTTTTCAGTCTTCTATTTTTCAATATTTTTGCGCTCATGCTTAGTTTCCTGTTCTTAGCTGAGAGTAGTGGTACCCCCTGTGGTCTTTGGCTGCTGTAGCTTATCTGCTTCAAGGTTCGATGTGTTGTGTGTTCAGAGATGCTTTTAAGCATACCTCGGTTGTAAGAAGACCTTATTTGAGTTACTGTTGCTTTTCTATCAGCTCAAACCACTCCGGCCATTCTCCTCTGACTTCTGGCACCAACAAGGTATTTTCACTCAGAGAACTGGAACTCACCAGATATTTTCTCTTTTTCAGAACATTCTCTGTAAACCCTAGAGATCACACTGGGATGTGTGAAAATCCCAGTAGATTGGCAGTTTTGGAAATTCTCAGACCAGCCAGTCTGAAACCAACAACCATGCCATGTTCAAAGTTACTTAAATCTCCTTTCCTCCCCATTCTGATACTCAGTTAGTATTTGAGGAGATCGACTCGACTGTTTCTACATTCTTAAATGCATTGAGGTCCTGCAATTCGATTGGCTGATTGGCTTAATGTTAGCAACAATAATGAAGTCGCCGATAAGCGTATATTTGCACGTACTGTATATCAGTGGCGGCTGGTGCAAAAAGTTTTTTTTTAGGGGGCAAACAAAATTTAAATTAAACTTTTAATACTCGCCTGTAAATAGCCATTTATCAGGTGATTAAGCATCATTACTACTAGTATAAAATAAAGGCATGACTCACATCGCATCCAGTCAGCCAGATCTGTCTGCCATAAGAAATGCTGGAAAAGACTCGTTTAGAATGGTCCAATCACATGAGCCCAAATATTTAAAAACAATATTGATTCGCTAAGAACAAAAGTGGGAGGGTTCAGAATCAAGGATGATTAGAAATCAGCCTCAAGTCACATGCTTCTCAAAAAATGATGTGCCTACATAGACACTTGTTTGCTGAACGTAATACAGTTTAGATTTTTTTTTTATTGCAAATAAATATTATTAAGAAACACAGCAGAATATTGTGACTAAATGTCTTACGCCACTGACGTATATATGCATCCAAATCTACATACATTTTTCCACTTATGGCTGTGTTCACACATTTAACAATCAGTGAATATTTTACACACAACCTCATGTAATGAGAAGCAGAAATTACAGTCTGTGGTAGCTCAGTGGGTTTAGGCTCTGGGTTACTAATCAGATGGCCATTAACTGTGTCTGCTCAAGGGGCAGTGTATCATGGCTGACCCTGTGCTCTGATCCCTGCTTCCTACCTGGCATATGTGAGAAGAAGAATTTCACTCTACTGTAATGTATATGTGACAGATAAAGGCTTCTTCTTCTTGGCTTTGCCATTTTAAAATACAGCTTTTTAGATGATTGTTTTTTTGTGTGTGTAAGAACAAGAATGCTTTTAAGAAGTAAAAAGGCTTTTAGGAAAAGCAGTATGTGATGTCAGCCGTTTTTGTTTATGACTTGAACAAACAAGTCACTGTTCAGGCACCAAGATGGAAAAAATATTACCTCGAAAGACAACTTTAGGGAAAGCCGCTAACAATAAATATAATAAGTCTATAGGCTTGCCAGGCAGATCTCAAGAACTCAAGGTTGAAACATTTTTATGCTTACAGTGCTAACTGACAATATGTTAAGGGAATTTCTCTTCACTTTGGAAACAACATACGTAGTCAGAAGGGTGTACTCAGACTGTAAAAGCAGCAAAGGTACATAAGTAAAGGATCTAAGAAATATTATTCAAGGCAGGATGTGTAAACTTTATTTTAAGTGGCATAAAAACAGAACTCTGATTCAACAATGTTTCAGCCTCTCAGGGCTTGTGATACTACAGAGAATGCTCTAGGGATAGTTCCACCAGACTTTTTCATGTGCCTGAGCCACACTGCTCATTTCAGAATTTGCTGTGAAGAATGCGTAAGAGTGAGCAGTGTTGCAATAGAAAATGGGATCTCAAAACGTTCGAGCAAAAGGTGGATTTGTATTTCATCTCACATGCCAATTCAAGTAATGGACAGTGAACCCCTGTGGGCTCTTTCAGTAGAAGACTATCAATAAATTTGACAATCAACAACAACTTTACTTTCTTCTCTCACATCAAAGAAAGGTATGCCACATGGTGAATTTAGAGAAGCATAAACTTAATTCAGGTGGAACCCAATGAGGCACTAAAGTTACCCAAACGAGTTTATCGTAGATTGCGCTACAGATTACTTTTGATTAAAGTGTTTAGGTAACTGCCTAATGAATGTGGGCTCTGAAGAGAATATTGATGTGTTCTGTTGCCTTGAATGTGTTCTCAAAAGCAAAGTGGATCTGAGATGACTCACATTGGCCAGCACTTAACAGATGATGAGTCTGTGCATATGACTGTTCCGACTTCCAAACCCTGTAAAATAAAGATTATTTTAAAGCATAATATGCTTTGTGGACTTGGTGATATTTGTCTGGTCTGTTCACTTTACTTGGAAAAATAAAAGAGCTAAATGGTTTCCTTCTTTTTATTATTGTGCTTAAGTGTTAGATATAGGTGTAGGCATAGTACTAATTAGTTGCATTAATAATGATGTCAGTGGAAGGTTCTTACAGAATTAACAAGACAAACATGGTGTTGTGCATGTGTGTGTGTGTTGACTGGATGATAATAAGAGTTATGTGTCTGTGAGTATACCCGTGGCCCCTCGGCTTAATGGCTTAATTTTTCTGTGAGGTATTTAAATATTAAAGGTCTCTTGTTGACAGCCCTGTTTTATCAGAGGAGAACAGATATTGACCACAGTAAAAGCCACATGGAGACACAGCTGATATGCTAATTAAACACTAGGATCCAAGATGTATATGGGATGTGATAATGACAGCCTCATTTGCAAGTCGATGTGAGGCCTTGCTCACTCTATATCACGGAGCCAGTCTCGCTCACAGGAGAACTTTAAAGTTCAAAGTAAAATGTCTGCAATTTTGGAAAGTGTCTAGCTTTGAAAGGGACCACTGAGTATTAGATGCATTGTCTAACAGACAAAATCTTTAACAGACAATGCAAATGTATTCTAATATTGAGTTATGAGTTGGTATGACAGAAATTTCATCATGCGTGGTAAAAATATGGACATGCAGCAAGAGTGTCAGGGCAGATGCAACTGATAAATACAGAGTGCAGGACTGAGTAACAAAAGTTATCAAATGATGAAAGGAAACAAGCATCATGGACCTGGGCAGAAAGACAGTGTGTATGTAGCCAGTAAGGCAGAGGAAGATATGTAGGCAGGGACATACTGACAGGTAGAACTGAAATCTCTGTGGGACCATGTGAAATGATAAACCAAAAAGAGAAAATGTCATACACTGATTTAGAGCCAGCATTAGAACTAATCTAATGAGAGGGAATTAGGCTTCTCACAGGGGGGGCAGAGATTGCCATTGTAACAAATTATCAGCATGGGTAACATCCATCTGGGTAACATCTTCCAATAATGTAATGAGAAATAAATCTCACTCTAGGACACTCGCGAAAGGTGCTCAGCAATAACGGTTTCACTCACACCACTGGTAGGGCCACAATTAACTTCCTAAAATCTGGAGGGAGTTCATGGTAGTGCTGATGGAAGGGCGAGGGGTTTTCTTCTAGGTGATGAAGTTCTCCACTCAGAGAAGCCCCTATGTCATATTCTTATAGCAAACCAAGAGTTCATCTGGGCAATCCGATGACTGCTGTCTCATACAAATACTGTAACATCACAGGGCACGCCGGGGTCATCTGACCAACAATTAAAGGTTCCAGTCAATGCACCTCATGGAGTTATAGACAGGTATGCAAAAATAAATGTATGTGATCCTTGCCACCCATTGTGCTTTGGTGGAAGGTTAAACAGGGCAATATCCACTTAAGATCATACTTTTCAGGAAGTGCTTTATCAAATGGTATTTTATCATTCTCAGTGTGTGATCTAGTTTGAGGGGTGACACATACACAGGTGATCTGGCAGAGATGGCCAAATCTTCTGGAACAACAGATCTGCTTGGGTGCCTTGGTGTTCTGAGAAGTGAAAGTATGAGTGGTCTTGTCTGCCATCATGGGGTCACTCTGTGGATGATTATCTGCACAGAGAAGTAAGAATTAAGTAATACGATTTGAGGAAATGTATAAAACTGAGAGAGGTCAGAACAAAAGTAAGGGGTCCATCACACTCTGATGAAGACCATGAAGTTCCCACTGTGTCCTGAAAATATCAAAGAGTGCAGAGGGAACACTCTGTACTGTTTGATATTTTCAGGGCACAGTGGGACATTGTTTTGAGAAATACCACTGCAGAAAATCTTGGTTATTACTATGTCCAATCAGATCACACCATGTTTTTACTAGATGCTAGATGCTTATGATGCACTTACTACAGTACATTGTCATTGTGACCAGTGGGCTGGTGTAAATACAGCAACAAGCGTAAAGCTTTTCATCACAAAGTGATGGTACAAGGAATAGGATTCAATATTTATACTAAAAACTCTGAACGTGACATAGACACAGTGATAATGTGCTGCATGTGTACCATAAAAATGGTAAGAACTACAAGACCGTAATACTGTATGAACTTAATACGGTCTTCTACAACGTGGCATGGACATACCAAGGTCATAGCACAAGAATGAAGAAATTGTTATGAGAACTTCACTGACCTAACAACAATGTCTGGACATTCCCAAAACAACTCAATACCATTCAATCTTTCCTGGCCTATTTCATGCTTATAATACATTAATAAAGTCCTTAAGAGGTGTAATTTTTTTTGTTACCTGTTCAAAGCCATTGTTACTACTGTACATATTTATTAAGTTCTTTTTGCGTTTTACTTCGACCACGTCCTCACCAGGCTTTTTTGACCCTGTCCAAACCACTACACGTCAAGGGAGACAATACTACATCCCTGCCAGTTTCTGCTGTGTAACTGCCATGTTGTACAAGTTTTTGAAGATGTAGTTAGTGTTATAGCCTCCTAAAGTATAGAAATTGTGAGGTCAGTTATGAGCCCAGGGCATACTGTCCCTGCATGCTGCATGCTATCTGGCTCTGCTAGGAAGAGCCACAAATTGTCAACTCACGAATAGTGAAGGGGTCCACGTGCTCCTACCTAAACATTTCTTTAGCAGAAATCACTCCTCTAGACATAACGATTGCTTTGAGATGGCACAAAAACGCTTACAGTGTGGGTAGTCCTTGGTTAGCCTATCTAAGTGTATTTTGTGCTGAGTAACAATACCTGAGCTCATGATATGCTGATGCTTCATTGCCACAATGCTGTCTAAGCATACCAGGAGCTTTGAAGTTTGATAGATGATTACCTACTTTTGTAATGCATATAGCTCTAAGCAAGCATATACCTACAATCATCAGTGAAAAACACCCTTAACACAGGACATAGCAGCAAAGTTTATTTTAATTGACAAGCATAATTATATACACTGCACACTAGAATGATGTTGTGGCTAAAATACTCAGTAAACCTATCTTCATGCTGATGTCCTGTTGTTGTTGGAGAGCTTTTCTCTGAGGGCACTTTAATGTGGATGCATTTTGGATGGACTAAATCTCTATATAGAGGCCTACCAGAGTTCAGGTAACATCATGTTAACCAGACCCTACACCATGTGGCCTGCCTGGATCCCCCATGAAAGTTATCAATAGAATTCTTGCACTAAGGTATGGTACACCCTGCTGTCACAGGTGCCATGCACAAAAACCCAACCTTACTCAAGCCACAGCAATCTTCATGTTCACGGTGACAGCTTGATTTAGCATACACCACTTTCCTTAAGCTGCTGAGACTGAAAGTGGTAGCTCGGTGGTATGTCATTATCAGCCTGAAAGAAGCTCTTGAGGGTAGTTGTAGATATAGCAATCCATGGATTCATCTAATATCCATGGAACAAGAAGGAACAAGAAGGATGCCTGATCACTGAGCTATAAGGAAGACTCTGACCTCCAGAACTGCTGACCTCTAAATAATCTGATCTCAATCCAAGGTCATCCATCAGCTAAGCCATGTCTACAGCCAAGATGTTTATTCCTTTAGACATTAACTAAGACTGCATCTTGAGCTTTTTATGGTGCTTATGGCCAGCAAGCTGGCATGGTGCTTGATTAGTTTCCTCCAAGGAATCTGATTTCCTCCCACAGCCCAAAGACATACAGAGTAATCTAATTGGCATTCCCAAATTGCCTGTAGTGTGTAAATGAGTGTGTATATGTGCAATGTCATAGATTGGCATTCCTTGCAATATGTACCCTGTTAAGCCAGCAAGCTATTGAGGAGATTAGTCCAGATTAAGCTTTGTCGAAATCTGCCTGTCATACATTATTGTCCGTGTTTTTATTGTGTTAGCATCACCGCACAGTGAATCCCACAAGTCAAGGTTGACGATCCCGTTGGTGTCTTGCTCCTCTGCCAGCCAGCCACATGCTTTGGCCACATATTTAAACAACTTCAGGAAAGACTCATGAGCACTACTCAGGGTATGGATTCAGTGGCTGGATCACCCCGGCTTGGACCAAGTCCCGGAGCACCTGCTGATCTTTTGCCTGCACTTCGAGCGGGACCTTAAAGGGCTCTGTCTGTTCTGCCTGTAGTTGAAGGATCTCTTGGTTTTGTTTTTTTTGTAGATAGGGGTGAGGAAGCAGATGATGGCAATGTATCTCTTTCGAACCTGGATTTTGGATTTGGGGTAATGTATTTATTGGTATTTAACCCAAAGGATTGGAAGCAGGTTCTCTGTCTCAGTAGTGAATTAATTTTGCTGAATTTTCATGCTTATTTTATTTTGCTCTCAGCAAAGTCGCGAAGCACAGACACAAGCATGCACACACACTCTTATAGCTCTGTGTTGCTCAGCTCTGAGCTCTCTTCTACTAACACAAAAAGACATCAACAGATAAATTTGATAATAAGCCACAGATAAAAAGCATTATGTGTTACCTGCAGGTACCCTCCTCTATTTGCCTGCAGGTAACACTTAACCACGTCCCAGGTTCCACATACATGTTCTGAGACAGGTTGTTGGCGCTGCATCAAGTCTATTAAGCACTTCAGCTCCTCACTGAATGCTGACTTGTCAGTCTTGCTGATGAGACCAACCATAAACAGTCATGTCATTGGCAAAGATAAAGGTGTGATTTGAGCTGTATAATCTTGAAGCAGCAGAGTTGACAGCGGTGGCCAGAACATGCAACCCTGGGTGGCCCCTGAGCTCAGTGTGGTGGTGTTGAAGATACTTCTTAGAACATCTATGTTGCGGAAGGAGGCATTCAGGCTCAGCAGGCTCAGATTTATAATTAGGTCCTGAAGAATAAATTTGGTAAACACTGAAATGAAGTTTATGAAGAGCATTTGAACACCCAGTGTTGGTCATCTGTTGAATGGTAGGGATGATATGCAAACTGCATGTGGCCCAATAAGGAGGAGCAAGATCTTACTATGCCTCATGAAGAACCTGTCAAATCACTTTATAACAATGGGAGTGAGAATGATGAGGCAATAATCATTGAGGCAGGACACTGAAGACTCAGGCACTGTTTTCCTAAAATTAGTGAATGCCCTGCCACATGCTCTGTAATGTCATCGCTGTTCTGGAAGTATTGAGCCATATACTTCTTCAAACTTGTGGAGTCCCCAACGATTGCCGGCTTCTTGAACATGCACCATCCAGTCTGCTCAAAACATTCCAGAAGAGCGTGTACAATCAGAATCAGGATCAGAACCAATTTGGATCATCTGACAAGCAGTTTATATGCTGGGATTAGTATAACTGAGATGGTGTCTGAGCAGTTGAATCGGGGGTACACAATGGGGATGGTTGTGTAAACAAGATCCAATAAGTTCACTCCTCTCTTTGCAAAGTCCATGTTGTTAGAATTTAGACAGCACTGAATTGGGATTTGCATGGTGGAAATCTCCAACAACAATAATCAGTTTGTCAGGTTCATCAGGTCCTTAGCATTGGGAGATTTGGACAATAAGGGTGATAAATTCTGTAATAAATAAAATTATCTGCATCTAACAGTCACAAACTCTAATATTGAAGGACAGTATCTATAACCATGTTCTTGTACCACTAGCTCAAAACTGTGGAACATAAGGCATTTTTCCTTATATGAAATTGGTATATAAGGTATAGTACTAGTATGTATTTGCAAATTCAGTGACATATGTATTGGATAAAAATAGAACCATGTATCACATATTAATTTAATTTCAGGACACAACTATAGTATTTGTTCTATATTTTAAAATTAACATTCACACACAGACTTATCTACAAATGACAAAATAATTATAATCAGAATCAATACATTCTCCCAACAGGGTTGCAGTGGATCCTTCTAGGGTATATTCTAGGGTAGATTCCCCCCCCCCCTATTTAAATTAATCTTTATATTAATCTTGACCACAGTAATGACAAATCCAAAGAATGGGGGGAAAAAAGGATCTGCTCATAATCTAAAACATACATCATTATGTAACTATACATTTGGGAGGTCTGCCATCAAAGTTGCCATGTTCAAGTTGTTTAACACATCTAGATGTGAATGTCAGATAATTAAATCCGCAATAATGGTTGATATTCTCATAGTTATGTTTTAATCTCCAACCCAAATGTATTCAGTCTCTCATTCTCTATACTGCTTATCTTGTACAGGGTCAGGAGCCTATCCCAGGGGACTCGGGGAATGAGGTAGGTACACTCGGGAGGGGGCCAGTGCATCACAGGGCACAAAAGCAAACACAAACACTCACAGACTAAAGGGAATTTGGAATGTCAGTTTTCCTACTCTGCATGAAAACCCACCAAGCATGGGGAGAACATGCAAACTCCATGCACAAGGACCCTCAACCCTGGAGGTGCGCAGCCACAATACTAACTACTATGCCACTGTGGTGCTTAATTGTATTCGGTTTATAACAAAGACTACCGAACAGGGGACAGTATTTACAATATACTGCCAATATGTTATACAGTCCGGTATCAGTGATGGTAAAACATTGTCTAACATTTCTGTTCAAGGTCTCTAGCTAGTTCTTTAGAGTTATTTTGTCACTCTGGCTGTGTTATGAGTGTGTCTCTCTGGTTGAGTGCTCAGAGTTAGTGTGTCTCTCTGATCAAATATTCAGTTAGAGTATCTCTCTGGTGGAAAGTTCAGGTTTAGTGTGTCTCTCTGGCTGTGTGTTTCCTTCTGAGTCAATTTTCAAAGTGTGTCTGACTGAATGTTCAGGGTTATGCATCTTTCTTCACTGGAGGTTCAGAGTGTGCGAGTTTCTCTGTGTAAATATTCAGATTTAGTGTGTCTCTTTGGCTGAATATTTAGGGTAGGCTTGTCTCTCTGGCTGTGCACGATTGTTTAGGTTAGTGTGCCTCTTGCTGAATTTTAAGAGTGTGTGTCTCTTTGGGTCTGTGATTAGAGTTAGTGTGTCTGAATATTCAGAGATGTTTGGAGTTACCGTTTCTCTCTGGCAGTGCATTTCTCTCTGACTCAATGTTGAAAGTTAGTGTCTCACTGGCTGAATGTTCAGAGTGTGTGTTTCTCTTACTGAATATTCAGAGATAGTGGGTTTCTCTGGCTCAATGTTCAGGGTTCGCATGTCTCGCTGCCTGTGTGTTTCTTTCTGAATGATTGTTTAGTTAAATGATTATGTTGTTGATGTGTGTCTCATGCTGAATTTACAGAGTGGGTGTCTCTTTGTCTGTGTGATTAGAGATAGTGTGCCGGCCTTCCTGAATATCCAGAGATGTGTCCAGAGAGTTTTACATTTTTCTCTAACTCTGAAAGTTCGTGTCTCTCTGGCTGAATGTTCAGAGTGTGTGTTTCTCTGGCTGAATATTCATGAATAGTGTTACTCTGGCTGTGTGATTAGAGTTAGTTTGTCTGTCTGGGAGAATATTCTGTGTTAGTAAGTGTCCCCCTGGCTGTGGGATCTGAGCGAGTGCATCTATCTGACAGAGTATTCAGAGATGTTCAGAGTTGTGTGTGTCTCTGCCTGAGTGTTCAGAGTTAGTGTGTATCTCTGGCTGAGTACTGAAAGATTTTCCGTATCAGTGTGTGTCCGTGTGTTTGTCTGGCTGAATACTCACTGTTAGTGTGTCTCTGGCTGTGTCTTTAGAGCTAACATGTTTCTCTCGCTGAGTGTTCATAGCTGGACTTGATCCACAGCTCAAAGCCACCCACCGTATATAGAGCCTTGGATGCGGGGCTTTTTCTGCACGTTGCTATCATCTCTCAAATCCCTTTGGTCCCCATTAGCTTTGTTGTGCAGCAGTCATTCGGAACTGTGCTGTGTTTCATTTCAAACAGCAAGTACAGAGCTGTCTCTGGTGTTAAAAATGATCTCGTAGCATGTGTACAGCAAAGCCCCTCTGTTGAATTAACTGGTTTAGTGTTCATTTGGTTCACTTCAGTAAACAGTGTGGGTGCTCTTGTTCAGGACTAGTGATTTTGCAGTGTGACAACATAGACGGTGAGAGTGTGCATCTGTGTTTACGGAGTCCGCATAAACAGTCCTCAGCTTGATGTGCTTCAGGATAATAATAATAATAATAATAATAATAATAATAATAATAAAAACTGCTTTATTTAGGTGCACTAGTTTAATTTTAGAAGGAGTCAGGTTTTAGTAGACTGAATGACAGTGACAGGTGATTACTATTGATTTAAATGTACACCCTGGAGGCAATCTGTTCCAAACCTGTACTCCATTCGATGAGCATTATTACACTGTGAAAGCAAACTTAAAGATCTTGATGCTCAGATAAATGTTGTGTTGCTGGGCTGTGCCCTACAGGTGCGCATATATATATATACACACTGTATGTGTGTGTGTGTGTGTGTGTGTGAGACAGAGGGGAGATAGTGGGGAGAGTGGAGCAGAGATCCAGCTGAGCACATTACGCATCTGATTCTCCACGCACTACCGCCGGATCGCAGGAGAACACAGGAGGAGAGGCTGCTGTCGCTGCACATGATTTATTTGCTGCTACTTGTGGACTGAGTGGATTAGTGTTTTTTTTTCTTCTTCTTTTCTCTCTGGCTCGCTGAAAGTCCGGCTCAGACTGCGTCTTTCGGATCGAGCTTTGAACGCAAACATGAACCAAACAGCCACCGTTTCCCAAGTGAAGTGTCAATCATCCAAAACCATAAAGGTAAGACTTTGGTGTTGTCTTTCTCTTTCTGCACGCCTGATTGCTCAGCCGTGGCCGCGGTGGTGATCCGGTGATGAAGTTTGGCGACTCACCGCTCCAAAGTTGGCAGTTGATAATGATGAGGAGGATGCTGAGAGTGATGATGAATAGTTTTGCGCAGAGGATCTCCAGCACCACCACCGCGCCTTTTGCCTGATCCACACCGCTGAACATCGCAGCCGTTATTCTGTCTCTTTATTCTATTCATGGGAATGTGTGCACTTTCCATTAAACCGGATTTGCACCACGTTCCGGGCGTTTTTATTAATAAATAAAAAAAATAAAAAAATAAATAAAATGCATGGCTATATTGGCATGCGTGTTGCTTTCTTATATAAACGCGTTACAAGGAGCTGTATTAAAAGTGAATGCTTGGGCAAGTCGAACAATGTGTAAGAAGCGGATCTGGAGCCGTTGGAATTCAACGCACGTCGAATGCAGCATTGAGGAGAGCGCGAGCGCGTATCACTCCCTTTGCAATGCGTAGACATAGCGCGCGCGCGTGTGTTGGGCGCGCTATTTCATATCTGAAGGATTAGTGAGGTGCATTAACACTGCGGAGAGCCTCTGCTGATAACTTTGCACAACCAGCCCCCATTTCAACAGCTGACAATGAACTATCAGTCTTTCAGCATCCACGCGGTATATTGCATTCTCCACCCCCACTCCTGGTTTTTTTTTTTTTTAAATACATATGTACAGTAACTGGTGGATTATGTAAAAAATGGCAGTGTAGACAGAGGTGGTGGTGTTCCACTTGCTGCTGGGGTTTTCATCTGACAGTGAGAGATGGGAGAGCGTTATGAGCTCTGTACTGCATGTCAGTCAATACTCGGTGACTCTAAATCCTCATTGCAGTCTGACATTAATTTGTGTTGAAATGCACAACCACGGCAAGCGCGAGCGAGGCAGGTCCATCTGCATGGGTTGTTGAACGGTGAAGGTTTACTTTAACTCATGTCAAGAGGCTGTGTTGATTTGAAGTGTGTGCAATCGAATGAAATTACAGTATTACTATTAAATGACAGTATTACTATTGGACCTAGTGGGCTGTTATGGTAGATATTCATCCTCTACTTCATCCTCTCTGTGCTCATTAACCGTTTGACTAAACCTGAGATCTGGAGATGTTCGACGGATGAGCCGATGTTCAATCCGCCCGCTGTTCAGAGAGCTGAGTGCCTTCTTCAACTGATGAGCATGTCTCCTGATTGCAGCAGGCACACAGCATGGTCAGCTTTATTAGACCTGTTAGGTCTTGTGCCTGCTGATCTGAGCATGCCTGTTGGGTGAATGCAAAGGTCAGCTGTGACAGGAGGTCAATCAATGAAGAGTTCAGTCCAATTACAGTGAGCGAAGAATTTATCATCAGCCGGCGACTAAGCATCCTGTCTTATTCACACATACACACACACACACACACACACACACACACACACACACACACACACACACACACAACCTGGCAAACTATATTAATATGTTCTGTAATCTCAAAACAGAAATCAGGATACGTGGGATTCACACCCACTGGTTATGGAAGCATGCACAAACACCCTAAGTGGCACAAATCAAGTGCAGGATCCTCAGTGTGTATACTGAAATTATGGTAGGGCAAAGAAAGAAAATCAAATAAAGAAGGAAACTGCATTTTTGGATTGTGACCTGGTCCTACTTTTAAACAGCAATTAAAAATTTATGAATGAATTAATGATTTTTTTTTTTTTGCTCATTCGTTTATTTAACTCTTCAGTAATAATGTAGAAAGTGGTTCCAGATCCATGAGCAACATGACATGAAATTCTGTTGCCATTGCCTAAGAACTGAGAACTGTGAGAAAGTGTGAGAAAAGCCTTGAGCTACAGAGAAGATTGCAGTATTACATTACGCCCATTGATCTGGGCTACACTGCCATTGTTTACACATTTATGAAGCTACCAAGGGCTCATCCGTAAGTGGAATAATACCAAAAAGTAGGCTACTTACACACAAAAGATGTGGGAGATCATTTTTGAAGCAGCAAATAAGTTCCCATCAATGCTGTTACCCCATTAGTGTGTGATTTTCATTGAGGCCTTTTATGCTCAATAACACATTTTTTTGTCTACATGCACACACAAAACACACACACACGCACACACACAAAAAAATACACTCGCCAACTTTATAAAGCATCAAAGCATAACAAGTTCTTTATCACGTATTTTCACATATTTTCCCCAGAAGAGTACATGGCTATTAGTATTTGTGGTTTTTGGCTTCTATCCGACTTTCTCTTCGCACCATTCCACAATTTGCCACAGCCGTCTGCTAATAATGTTTAGACTTGGCTGGCTTAAAGTTACAGTCTGTGATTTTAGAACAAGCAAGTGATCCTGCCATTCTGCTTTGCTTGTAGGTATTTCACTCTCTTTATGCTCATTATAGAACAGTACAGATTAAAACCAGTAGTCAGTAATCTAATGAAAATAGTTAATTCTGTAGTATCATCCAGTTCGGTTCAAAGAGAAGATGATGAATTATATTATATTTTAGCTAATCATGTTGCTCTATGTTGCTATTTATTTTTGGCGCTTCCTAATAACCAAATGTCAAGAATAAGTACATACAATATGTACAAAAAATTGGTTACATTCCTGTAGTGTACATTTTCCATATCTTTTAGTCTGTGTAAGAGCCAATCCTAATAAACTGCTAATAAGCACAAGCCAGAACACACCCTGGATGGGGTGCCAACTCATCTCAGGGCACAGATGCACACACACGCACACACACGCACACACACGCACACACACGCACACACACACACACACACACACACACACACACACACACACACACACACACTCAGGGCAGTTTGGAAAACCCAGTCAGCCTATAACACGTCTTTGGTCTGGAGGGAAACTAAAGTAGCTAGAGGAAACAGGGAGGCATGGGGAGAACATGCAAATCACACACACACAAACACCCGCACACACACACACACACACACGTACACACACACACACACACACACACACACACACACACACACACACACACACACACACACACACACACAGAATATGCGTGCATAAAGATGTCTTTCAGGTTGACCGGACTGTAGTTTAATTTATGTTTTACATTTTTCTTTAAGTAGACACTCATAGGTTTATGATATAATGTATGAACAAAATTGGTTGCCACTGTTATGACTATTTGTTTTGTTTCTTTCCTATATAAAAGGTGTAAAGAGCATGGAGTGATCAAATGGTGTAGAGACATTTGTTTTCTGTCTTGATCAAGTACAGTACAGTGGAGATTTTCTTTCTGGACATTGCCACCAGGCTAATTTTTAAACAGTGAAATGTTCACACCATAGCTAAAACCCAAAGTCCCAATCTAATAGCCCAGAATCCACCACACAGTAGGAGTCTTACTTATTAGAGTAATTTAAAAGAATATGACCTGGTTTTCCAGAAAATTATTAAAACAAACTTTGGACTTTAACAATTTCATGGCAGTCCTTCAACAAAACCCCTTTTCTCCAGTACAAGGTTTATTGAACGTCTGGGAAACATGTATATGGTGTGGCATGCAGTATATTAGCGTCTTGGAGTGGTCCACAAATTAGAGATTAGTTTCAGTTGTGGTGAACTAATCATGCTACTTAGAACTGTCTATCAGTTTGAGGAATCTGTTATAAGGAAAAAGCATTTGCTGAGCACTTGAAGCAAAAAGCATTTGCTGAGAAAAATGAAGCAAAAAGAAGCAAGGAAAGAAAGCTGGTCTGCTGTTGTATATTTTCTGAAACAGAATGCAAAGTTCAGATCTTTTCTTGCTATGAATGGTGCATTTGCTTCTCTCCAGGATGACGTCAAATACAGACTTTTATTTTTCTATTGGTTTGTCGATGTGCATGCTGCGAATTTTGTGCTTCTTTCAAGGTTTTGCTGTATTATCCGAAAAGTCCAGAAAAACAGGCAAGACAATAGTAATCTCCCAGTGAATGTAAAAGAAAAGTGATTTGGGGCATATATTTTTCAACACCATCAGATAAAAGGTTAGGTTTGCAGCAAAGTGACAAATCTGTACTCCAAACTGTCACCATAGCTCATGCTACACACCACTGAGGTGTCTTCAACTCTACAATTTCCTTATGTTTATAGGACACATGCAGTAATTTCCGGTGGGGATAAGGATGCTATGATATGGACGGATTAAAATCAGTTGGAGCACTGGAGCAAGTATTTTGGTTGCTCTGGGGAGCATCTCTGAACATCCCCTTTGCCAGGCGAAAGATAAAAATCGGAGTTAGTAAGTGAGTGCAGGAGGGTTTAATGATAAGAGGGTTAATAAAATAAAAAAAAAAGACTGGAACCTGATTAAAGATCATTTTCTACAAGATTACAAGCAGCAGAAAGAGGATGTCACACAGAGTTTAGAGATATACATCCAGCTATTTGAAGCCCAAGTGAAACTGGTTTAGAATAACTTAAAAAAAAATTGAGGTTGGGGGTTTATATGTTCTACTGGATTCAGTAAAAAAAAAAAAAAAAAATGAAAGAAACCCTTAGACCAATCACCAATTTCTGTTTTCACCCTGTATAAGTTTGGGATTTTGGTGTGTGTACTGTCTACATTGTAGTTGAACACTTATTTTCAGAGACTCATATTTGATTAATGCAGTATGAACTTGTTTTTGATGCAGCAATCTCATTACTGCATTTAATGCTTTCGTGCTTGCTTGTTAAGTAATTATAGAAGATAATTATAGAGCTTTAAAATAGCCCAAAGATGATTTAGAACAATTATAAAATCACTAAGACATACTAGTGAGAAGATGCAGATTAACAAACATGAATAAGTCTGGTTTGATAATTGAGGGTCAGGGAACTGCTTTAGTGAAGTCAAGGATAAATATTTCTTTGAGATGCAAGTATAGATGCAGGGTAGACTTGAATGCGGAGATTGGAAAGGAAAAAGGCCAGGGACACAAAAAAGAAGCACGATTTGTGTTGTGAGTAAGGGAAATATTCAATAAGTTGAAGTGAAATACAGTATTTCGCTTTATGGGAAGCCAGGTTCTTAAATATTACTGTAAAATTGGACAGAGATCAAGTATTTGTGAGAAGCTGAACAGCTGAATCTTTGTGAATTTGGAGCGTTAGGAGAGAAACAGAACAGATAGTGGTGTAGACAGAATTGCAACGATCCAAGTGGATAGAGACAAATGCATGAGTGAAGGGTACATCAAAGTGCGAAAGACAAGCTGGGTTTCTCAATGTTCTGAAAATGAAAAAAGAGCTTTTTCACTACAGAGCTGATATGGTAGTCAAAGAAGAGAGTATGCTCTAGAATGACTCAGAGGCTGTGACCAGAAAATGCTTGAAAATACCGTAGGCGTGTTATCAATGTAAAGGATTATATATTTATTTTTCTAGGAATTGCTTTTGTGCTACAGTGTTAAGATATGGTCTTATCACTCAAGTTTGAGAAGGTTTTTGTTATTCAAATCAAATATTCTGTAGACAGGCAATAGTATAGTCCAGTTGCAGGTATTAAGTGATATTTAACTTAAGTCTTGTATAGAGTGGCTAGTAAAGGCAGAATCGAAATTATAAAAGGCAATGGACTGAGAACAGAGCCTTGAGGACCCCCTTTGTAATAGTTGAGAGTAATGGTTGTGGTATGTCCCCTAGGATGGTATGGAAGTGCATTTTGGCCTTCAGATATAAAGAACTTAACTAGTTCACAAAAAGAGAGAGATACATGAATGAATATGTTCACGTCTCACAAAAACAATATTCATAGAAATTCCTAAGTGAGCAGAAGTATTTGTACACTCCCATCATCTGTCTTACTTTCTGGATGTATCTTTATATTCCATTCTGAAGTCTGCATATTTTTAAATCAGTGCTTTTTTAAAAAATTGCCTGACGCTTGCAATTCATAAACATCACCAACATGGCTTGTTGAGAGTTGTTAAATCCCAGACTGCCATGTTTGAGCTCAGGTATTTGGTTTGGCTACTAATTATTATTATTATTATTTTTTACCCATTTTACCTTGAAATTCTCCATAGTTACTTTGCTAGTATGTCAGTCATGTTTTTTTTTTTTTAAAAGCAAAAGCCATCAACTGATTTATATTTATTTATTTATTTTTACTTTATCCTGCTGCCATCAGCAACCACAATGTCAATAAAGACAAGTCTTGCCAGCACCACATTTAGCTATGTATGCATTATCCTGACTTCTCATCAGAGGACTTAACATCTTGATTCCAGAAAAAAAAAAAAAAAACTCCTCTGATATCTAATGCAACACACTCATTTAAATTCTAATGGTTTCAATCATCCACACCCCTACGGTTTTCCTGTTTATTCCCAATGTGTGTTTTTAAACTACATGTAAACAAGTGTTTTTTATTTTGTTTTGTAGATCTGGTGGCTATTTTCCATCTTCAATAAGAGCATTATCTGCAACTGCAACCATCTCTGACACCTGACATTGACTAAATGTCTTCTGTTATAGTGAAGCCTGATTCTGAGTTTGGTTTTGCAAATTTGGTCCTGCATACATTGCAATTTTCTTGGATGATAACAACTTCCTTATTAAAAAGTCTGACCTGCAGATTCAGATTTTTGCTGATTACAGTTTTTTTTTTTAAATAAGAACTGTAATTGATAACCTATGCAAATATTTCTTTTCTTACAAAATGTAATTCTATGTTCATAATAAAAAATAGATTATTTAATATGTTTTACATTTTCTCCAAAACTGAACGAGGTTACAGGACTTTCACTTCAACAAACCTAAAAATAAAGGGAGCACTTTTCTATCACTGGTCATGGCGGATCATGCTAAAACCCTGTGGATTACAGTCATTCGTTAAGCCATCAGTGCGTTTTAAAAAAATTAAAGTCCTTTAGATTTAATGAGAGACTGCCACGTATTTACAGTATATGTCTGTGAAGGCCTCATAAACTCAGTAAGATGAGTTAGTAAACATTTTTTGTAAATATTGATAGGACTGGATGATACAACAATAGCGATATATACACTTCCTCAATAATAATAACAAAAATGCTTGATCGTCTTAGAAGCCTTATGAATAAAAAATGAACATAATATATATAATATAATAATAAACATTTTTTAAACATAATAAACAAAGGCATTCATGTAAAAGTGGCTCCATGAGAGACAGATTTTCATAAAATCTGATTAAATGTTACACAGCTTTAACCAACAGCAGTTTGGTTATGTGGACCAAACCGTCAGTTGAGCCTCCATGGTCGAGCATTCAGCCTCTGCTCTCTTCAGCCCCTGAAATGGGACACATCTAACAACAGAAGCAATGTGGAACACAAGGGAGAAGATGAATGCATAACCAAACCTTTTATGTGATTTGTGGTGCAGTACAGTGCAGTGAACTGTTATCAACAAGACTTTTCCCCTATGAAAGTATGAGAAGAATCACCAAGAGTGGAGTATGTGAGTACATCGAGTACAAGTGAGTGCATGAGTACATGGTTCACTATCAATTAAATTTTTTTAGTATACTATGATTAAAGTAAATTATAGAATATAATAATAAGTATATTTATTTATATTATATATTTTCTTTGAGTATCTTTGAACACCATTTTTGAGTCCAGATTGACCCTATTTCAGAGTGATGGATGTGTCAGGGTAAGAAAGGAAGCGCATGAAGTGATGCACCCATCTCCAACCAGTACAAACCTCTGGGAACATTGTTGTGCTCTGAGGTTGCTTCAGTTGGTCAGGTCATTGTGGTAACACAGTAAAGTCTCCTGACTATCAGAATGACTAAATGGATAGTTTTTTTTCTTCCTGAATGGTACAAGCATATATATAAAATGCTACATACTAAATTGGGGCAGTGGTGGCTCAGAGTGTTATGGCTCAGAGTGTTATGGCTCAGAGTGTTACTGATCAGAAGGTCAGTGGTTTGGGCCACCGCTCTTATGAGTTGCTGCTCTTGAGCCCTTGAGCAAGGTCCTTAACTCTTGAGCAAGGTGTTAACTCTGTCTGCTCCATGGGTTTTGTAAAACAGCTGACCCCAGCCTGCCAACAAGGCTGGGATATGCGAACAATGAATTCCCTGTGCAGTAATTTATGTGAGACAAATAAAGCCTGAACTTTGAACTTAAATCCTTTACCCATCAAAGCTAAATACCATATATTAAAGTGTGTGATTTTCTTTTCAGTGTGTGTTTTGATTTTCCTTTTCAATGTGCTTTATTCTTTTATTCAAAACAGTTCGTTTTGAAAGGCTGCACTGTGGTCGCACACCTCCAGCATCAGTTTTCCCGTGCTTGATGGTTCCTTCCACATTCCAAAGACCGGTGTAGAGTAGGCTAACTGGCATTTCCCCATAGTGTGTGAGTGTGTAAGTGCTTCTGCCCTATGATGGATTGGCACCCCATCCAGGGAGTACCCTGTCTAGTGCCCCAAGTCCCCTAGGATAAGCTCCGGGTCTCCTGCATCCCTATACTGATAAGTGGCATAGAGACTGAGTGAGTGAGTATGTCTTGAATTTTTTTTTTTGTTACTACTGCATACTGAAAAACAATAGAATTTTATATAGAATTTATTAGAAAAAATCACTTTGTTTAAAATTATTGTCTATGAACACATTGTGTTTAGTCCTTGGCAAACTGATTTACTAGTGTGATATTTTAAAGTGACTTAAATCAATGCCTGACTCCACACCTTTGATGTGAATACAGTCTGAACTTCAGCAGTTCTCTATGTATTCACAATTTCACACTGTGCTGGAATTAAATGCTGACTAAACTATCTTACTGAATATCTTCTGATAATGAACTGCATTTTTGAGATTCAAAACATGAATGCCTTAATGCCTTAGCCGGGACACCATGTCCATGTATTTAAACGCTTGCTTTCAGATTGTACATCCTTTGAAAAGTTTGATATTATAATTAATTGAATATGTAAATGTGACATTATAATGAATACTATTAAAGCTCAAAAAATGAGAGGAAAATAAAGAATTCCAAATCAAAGCAAGCGTGGTCTTGACCATGATGAATGCAAATTCAAAGCACGGATTCAACCAATTAGAGATCAAATAACTCTTCGTTCTTGCCAAAGAAAGATAAAATTGCAGAACTGCTAAACCTCCCAGAAATCAATGCAACTAGCAGTTTATGTTTTTGAGATGGTATAACGCCGTGTATAAAAAGTAGTATTTTCCTATTTGTATATGCACATTAAGGGTAGCCATCTGTCCCTCCTCAGCAACCCCTGTGCTTCCTCCCTATTTACCAGCTGGTCTTGAACCAATGCCATGTTTGTATTATATAGTGATTTGTGTCTTTCCTCTTATCTGCCTGATTTTCCTCTTAGTAGAGCAAATTCAAAATGGCTGCTTGGTCCTGTTTCCCTTAGCAATATTATATAAGGGTCATGTGAAGCAACCGCTATTCCCATTTTTTTCAGTACTGTTTATATTAAGATTAATCGAAAGCGAAATGACACTGCATCAACATACAGATCACACTTTTATGCTTTTGTGCTTTTAGAAAGTAAAAAGGTTAAGTCTTCCATCATGTAGGGTTCTTTACTTTGCCACTCTGGGGTAACCTTGTAAGGCATACTTACAGCACTCTTTAGAGAGTCATTTTTCTATGTAACTTTAATACCAATTTTTAATGTCTAGTTACTTTTCACCCATTTTTTGTACATTAAAGGCATTGGTCTCAGCGGTAGGTTTCGCGCCTGCCAGTAATGCTTGGGTTTGATTGCCAGCCGATGCACAAACCCAGCTCCTGGATGCAGTGCCCGTCCCAAGCCTGAATGAATTGGGAGGGTTGCATCCGTAAGGGCATCCGGTTTAAAACCTGTGCCAGTTGTTGTATGGATGACTGGATGGTCTGCAGTATCAGGCCCTTGATGGGAGAAGACCAACAACAACATCTACATTACATTATCCTCAAATAAGGATAAGTGTCTCATCACTAATTGCTTAAAAAGCTGTACTATATCTTAGACAACAGTACAGATGGTCATGAGTTAAAGTGTCAGGAACAATCTCCAAATAGCTGATTGTGTGACTATTTGAAGATTTGTTTTACTGATGAAAACTAGCACATTAAAGTGTGTATGCAGAAACATTGATAAGACAATCAGATTCAACCTTTTAATAGGAAACAAAACATTAAATATATTATTATTATTGCAGTATTTGTGATTCAGTTGATCCTGTATGTTTTATGATTTCCATGTAGCGGTTGCAGTTGTATACTAGTTCTAACATCACAGGTACACATTACAGGCACAATTAAAATGAAAAATTCATCTGACCTCGTGTAGCTTCGTGTTCCGCATTGATATTATGTCAGTTTTATAAAATAAAAAAAATCTACTTAAGTTGAATTAATTATACTTCAACCTAAATATTAATTATACTTCAACCTAAATAAACCAGTTTTTACCATTATAACCATTATTTATTTTTGTTCAACTTCCACGTTTTACCTGAGTGGAAACTCACTCACTCACTCACTCATCATCTTTACCGCTTAATCCTGTATTCAGGGTCACGGGGGCCTGGAGCCTATCCCAGGTGACTTAGGGCACATGGCAGGGTACACACTGGACAGGGTGCCAATCCATTGCAGGGTGCAGACACACACACATACACTCACTCATTCACACACTACGGGCAATTTGGGAACGCCAATTAACCTAACCTACATGTCTTTGGAATGTGGGAGGAAACCCACCAAGCACGGGGAGAACATGCAAACTCCATGCTCACAGAGACGGGAATCGAGCCTGGCCGGGGATCGAACCCGGACCCTGGCGGTGCAAGGCGACAGTGCTAACCACTACACCACCGTGCCGCCTGCTGAATGGAAACTTTTACACTTAATTTTTTTTATTGGATTTTTTTCAGTGTCCAGTAGTATTCAAATAAAACAAGCCTAAAAAATGAGAGATAATGCTCAGACTTTGCTGTTAGCTTCTAAAAGTAACAGAGAAAGAACCCTTCCTCACATTTTTCAACAACATTCAATTTCTTTATTAATGAGAAATCCAACATAGAAGGGGTGGAGATTAAAACCATGAAAGGCACTCGCAGAATGCAACACTGCTCTATGGTGCAGTTGCACTGAAACTTGGATCGATCGGTTAAAGATATAACACTAGATAAAAAGAGCTTTTGATGACATTATTAACATGGAAGTTGAAACTTCAGAACCTGAGCAGAGTTTACATGTGAGGAGGTACTGTAAGGGAGCTGGACAGACTAAAGAATTAATGTACTGCTGCATTGCTCTCCTTAGGTTAAGATAAAACAGCTTTATGCTGGAGAGAATACAAAATAATTCAGTGAAAGATTTTTAAATGAAAAAGTAAAGTCAGGAAATCATGAAGGATAACGTGTAAATGAAGAAGTCATTTCCTCCAAATGTCTTGAAGCTTGTGGCCTGAAAAGTGTAGGAGATGCTCTGTGGCCTAAAGCTGGGTCTAGCTCAAGGAAAAACCCTTAGAGGTTTAGGTAGAACCATACAATAGAGGATCAGAAAGGCAACAAAGAAAAACTTTTATGTATTTGGAACCCTAAAAGCATCCGGAGAACCACGGAGTGTTGTAGTGTTGAATCTCTGGTTGATCCCTGAATTAGAGAAGGTGAGGCTTAGGTGGAAAAGGTCCCCACCTCTCTCTCTCTCTCTCTCCCTCCCTCATACACACAGACACAGACACACACACACACACACACAGTAATGTTCACTTTTATATAATATTTTGTGTGTGTGTGTGAAAGAGAGAGCGAGCGAGAGAGAGAGAGAGAGAGAGAGAGAAAGAGAGAGAGATTCACACAGTCAACTTGAGGCAGGAAGTCATGCTGAGCACTGCTGTTAGCTGACACACATGGCAGGTGGCAGTTATGTTTTACTGTGCTTATGGCAGAGAGAAGCTCAGGCCTCTAAGTGCTGTGACTAATGAAGTATTTGTACACTCTCGTCACAAACACCCAGAAAGTCAACCTCACGCAACAGCTGTAATTATGCATGAGCGAGTGGTCGGGTTGGATGTAGCTGGGCAACTGTTGCCATGGTGAGTAAACAGAAGTGATGGTAAGAGGTGGGGCAAACTGAAGAGAAGCAGTGTGTGATGAGGAAGGGCAGCTCTCTGATGTACTGAGGGTCGTACAGTAATGCACTATAACTCTGACAGACATTAAGTGCAGGGGTGGAGGTGGACTTAGGGTAGTCTTGAACTTCAGTCCCTTCCAATATTATCAAGACTTCTGGATACTTATGATAGCCAAATGAAACTGAAGGTGCTGGAAAATTGAGATATTTTGTGATGGATTATTGGGTGGCATGGTGGTGTAGTGGTCAGCACCGTGGCCTTGCAACTACACGGTCGGGGATATGATTCCCACCATGGTACTGTGCATGTGGAGTTTCTATGGTCTCGCTGTGTCCAAAATCGTCTTGGATAGGCTCCTGTACAGGATAAGCTGTATAAGATGAATGACTGTCATAGTTTATTATTCAGATATTTATATATAGCATATTCTGTATCTCCTATAAAATAGTAAATAACAATAGTGAAATAAACAGGAAAGGTATACATGAGTATGGCTGTGACCAGTTATGACGACACTGAGCTTTGGATCTCAGTAATTTCATAAGAGGTTAAGTTTAACTTGGACACAGTGACGTTCTGGTCACTGGCTGAACCTCTTAGGCTACAAGCTGTTTAGTTGGCTATACACACTTGCTTGACTTATCTTTTTAACCCAGGATATTTAACATGGTTTCTAAAAAAAAATGTCCTGGTTACTATTTGAAAACAAGATATACACCTGTCTGAAGAGTGCTTTGTTCATCCAGAGTTTGATCAATGTTGCTGTTGCCACTGTGGTCGAATCTGAGTGTTTTCGATCACTTCAAGACCACTGAAGGTCACCAGTTATGAGTGTTAACGGCGGCAATATTTTTTTTCTAGGCTTTATACAGTTATAGAGTGCAGCGGTAAGAGATGGCCTTCTTAACAGCTGTTATGTAGGCTTCTGTATATTTCCCTATAGTGCAGCTATGGGCTTTGCTTTGAGTTGCTTTCTATTACATATTATTAAGCTAAGCCTATAAGCACTTCACACATATGCTGTTGTAAAGCCTGTACAGGAGTTATTATTCTCAGGAGAGGTTATGTTGTACGTGTTCATTCGTAACAACATTGTATTAAAGGTTATAATGCTGCTACTGAACACACATACTGAATGTGAAATCTGTCGTGATATTAGTATGTTGTGCAATATATCCCTGATTTGTTTTTCTATTACATTTCTGATAAAAGTATGGCTGTGTGTGTGTGTGTGTGTGTGTGTGTGTGTGTGTGTGTGTGTGTGTGTGTGTGTGTGTGTGTGTGTGTGTGTGTGCATGAGTGTGTATGTGCTCTCAGATGTGAACTAATGGTGTTGATCAGTGGGATTAGCAGGTTTTAGAGGTGGTGTGATGCTTCACTGATTGTGGCTCCATTTTACCTCCTCGCAGCAACTCACACACACACATATACACTTAAACTGTCATACTCATACTGCTGGAAAAAATCTGTCTCATGGCAAACTAGCACAGAGCATGCTAGAACAACCATACCATGAGACGCATATACATTATTCGTGCAAGAATGATCACAAACCCTGATCCTAAAGAGCTGCCTTCTAACAGATTTCATATTCAGCACATAATCAGTTTACCTGTTGAGCTTGATTAGATATTTTAAATAGGGTCCTGAAAATGAATTATGTAGAAGGGTAAATCTTACCGGAACAATGATTATTGCTATATTACATACAGTACTGCTATTTTGTAAAACAAAAATACTACCACATGTGTTTAATACATGATGCATGCATTTTGCACCTTAAAAACATTCTCCTCAAGATAAAAAAGAAACCCAGGTTATATGAGCCCTCATGTGGGGGAAAATAGAACTACTAATTTAATTTCTTCTCTGTGTCTTTAAACTGGAATAGACTGTCCAAGCATACAGAACGTAAAACCCCCACAGTAAGAGTGAAAATTTAAATGCAACTCAGAGCTTTACAGTGTAAAGATGAAAATGAAGCAAATAAACAAAAGAGTTCCAGACAAACAGATTGTCAGCTTATTGGATTAGTGTCATCATCTGGCACTACAGATATAGCAGGTATAGCTGTGTATCTCTAGCGATGAATATCGACTTAATGCCTTTTAATAAACTATCCTAAGTGACGAAACTAAGTCATAAGCAGCATATACAAATTAAATAAAAATGGGCCCATTAATGAGCCTTGGGAGACACCACAGAGAATGTCATGCTTCTCTCAAACTAAAATATTAATTTAAATGTCTGGACATTTTTTTATTTTATTTGAGTAAAATGAAAACTTAACAAATAACATAACATGAGCCAATATTTTATTCACAGTAGAACACAGACAACATAAATGTTTACCCTGAGAAATTTTACACTTTTATTCATGAGCTCATTTCAAATTTGATGCCTGCTAGAGGTCTCAAAAAGTTGGCATAGGGGTAGCAAAGAGTTAATAAAGCAAGAAATTTTGAGACGATTGAGCTGGCAGAACATCTAGCATCAGGTATGTAACATGATTAGTTTCTAAAAAAGATATGTCTTTGAGAGGCAGAGTCTCTCAGAAGTAAAGGTGGGCAGAGGCCAATCTGTAAAAGAGTGCATAAAACGATTGTGGAATCCTTTAAAAACAACATTATTTAAATCTTATCATTTATAGTGCATAAGATCATCACAATACTCAGAGAAACTGAAGAAATCTCTGTGTGTAAGGGACAAGGACGAAGACCTTTGTTGGAAACCCGTGGTCGGGCCCTCATACGACACTGCATCACTCATCAGTATGATTGTGTCATTGACATTACTAAATGGGCCCAGGAATACTTCCAGAAACCACTGTCGGTAGGCACAATATGCCGTGCCATCTGCAGGTGCCAAATAAAGCTCTATTATAGGCTCATTTAAAATGGACTGTTCTATGGTCATACTAGTCCAAATTTGACATTCTTGTTGAAAATCACAGACACAGCCGTGCCCTCTGGGTCAAAGAGGAGGGAGATCTTCCAGTGTTCAGGTCAAAATATCTGATGGTATGCGCGTTCATAAGTGCAAATGGTCTGCGCGGCTTGCGTCTTTTGGTAGGCACTTTAAATGCTGAAAATCAATATAAAGGTTTTAGACAATGTCTAATTACAACAGCATGGCTTTGCAGTAGAAGAGTCTGGGTCCTAAATTGGCCTGCCTATATCAGGCAAAAATGGGACCAAATTATGAAACTCATAGCTTCAATGCCCAGACTTCTCCAAACTGTTCTGAAAAGAAGAGGAGCGGCTACACCATTGTAAACATGCCCCATCCCAACTTTTTTCTGTTTTAGGCGTCAGATTTAAGATTAGCACGTTTTGTGCATGAAATTGTAAACATTTCTCAGTTTTAACATTTGTTATGTTTTCTATGTTCTATTGTGAATAAAATATGATTTAGAAGTGTTTTAGTTTTTTTTTTTTCACACAAGCCTAGATAAAAATGTGTCAGGAAGAGTATCCGGTGTAAAATCCTGTGCCAAATTAAACATGCGGATCAGATGGTCCTCCCCTTGATGGGAGCAGCCAAAAGAACAACATAGGAAACCAATTTTAAAACATTACCAGATAGAACAAACAATAATGTATGTTGTAAAGGCAGACCTGTGACCTGGGCACACCAAACCAACAGCACTCCTCACACTCGTGATCCACAAGTGCTGAAAAGACAGCGCCACTTCAGCACACCTAATATTTTGGACCAGTCTGTCTGAATTTTTGGCCGGGATAACCACAAAGGACTAGCACAGAATTATCATCACTGCTATCTTCACTGCCATGAGGAGCCTGGAGAGGATAAAAGGGTGACTCAAGCTCACTCAGTGCCATTCTTTTCCAGACATATTCTCTCTTGGCCATAAGTCACGGCGACTCTTCGTGGGGAAGGGAAGAATCTCAGTGCCATCGTTTCCCTGCCTTGCTACCAGGCCACTATGTGCTGACTTTGCCCATCTTCCCCCACGCCTCTGGGCCAGCTGACTTCACACTCACACCCATTCACACTAATTCACCTTTCTCCAATTCCCCCCAAAATATGAAACTCAATAAAAGCATAGTTTTTTTTCCAGCATACCTGGCTTCTGCTTTTTTCTATTCTCGCCTGCATTGATTTTAAAGGTACATGTCATAAGCATGAGTGGCACTGGTACACTTGCATTATTAACTAGAGTAAATAATATTATAAAGTGTGAGGACATGCTATATGATAAATGTAATCTGAAACTTAAACCAGTTCATTAATGAATTGATGAGATGTGATTAAATACATGTGATATAATAATGTGCTTCTTTGCTTGCAGTGTTAATATTCATTGTTTTGTTCTGCAAGTCAGTCAGTGGCTTATTAAATATGCTTCAGAATAAAATGCAGGAAATTAAAGTCATAAAAGCACAAGGCATAGGGAACATAAGCTAGTTGCTTTAAGTATTAAAGAAGGGTGTGTGTGTGCTGTTCACATGGGGTGTTTGTTTCAACATCATTGATATTCAAAGAGTTGTGTTTTGCAGAGAAACAGAAATTAAGAGGGGGTTAAAGGCAGAAAAAGAGATTATATTGCTTAGGAATTTTCACGTACACCGAATAGAATGTGGTGACTGCTGGGGTCTTGAGCAGTGTGTTTCAATTTAGTGGTTTCTGGACACTTTTACAATACAGGAGCACGCCTATTGGTTCAGATTTAATTCATGGTCTAGTGGTTTTGCTGTTATCTTCTGTGACATGCATTAAAATGAATGTAATAAGTGGGTTCCTGAAGGATTGTGAGCTTTCTAATAGGCCTAGAAAGTAGATAGAAGATCTGGATAGAAGTAGAACAGCTCAAACAAAAATATAAAACATGCAGTGCATCTTCTCAGGATTTCGATGAACTTCATGCGACTTGAAGAAAATGCCACGTGTGGCACCCGAAGACACACAAAATAAAATATCACTATTATTTAATAAAATTCAGATCTTAACACTATTGATGTAGCAGTTTCCTATTATCGGGCTTAAAGGCATAAGACTGCAAAATCTATAATAATATGAAGCCCTAAAGCATACCTGTGGCATACTGCCAAGCTCTTTTGTCTGTCATTCAGTGATCTGCCATCTGAGTTCAAAGAAAGCTTGTGGCTGTCAGTGTGAAATAATAATAGAAACAGTCCATCTTGGCAGAGTAATGAATGGTCACATGTAGTAGTGTCATGGTCAGTTCACCAGGAAATTACATTACCTTTCCAGTCAATCTGCTCGAATATAGAAATGAGTAGGTGACAGCTCAGGGACAGAGTAGCGAAAGTGGTGCAGCTCTCCTTGCAGCCGTATTTTTCTCTGTTAGCCTGCGCACACAGTGATGATGATAGTTTTGACAGGCTCATTTATGTGTCCAAAAAAAATCCATAACATCAATAGTTTTAGTATATTCAGCCCTTGCCCTATTGATTGAATTGGTGCTTATGTTAAATGTGTATTGAATATGCATAGCATATAGGGTAAATGAATGCTACAAATAGTTGCAGTGATTTAGACCTGTTTAATCACTGAAGGAAATTTAGATGTCCATGCCAGACTATTTCAATGATGCATGAGCAGTGCTTTACCACAAGAGGGCACCAGAGCTCTACTGTTTATATCATGAGTTTACAACATTGCAGTAATCCCCTAAAGCAAAAGTAAAAAAAAAAAAAAAAACCCAAAGAAGTGCTTGATATGAATGTACTTGACAGGTTGAAAATATTTAGTCTATTTCAATACTTACAGCAGTCATCTTTAGCGTTCATGCCCAAGCTGCCATGCTGCATAAGTTTGAGTGATTATTCATTGGTTCATATTTTAATACCATTTTAAATCTACCATGTTAAATGGACATAAAACATCTCACTGTCGCCTGATGCTTTCCAGAAAAGTGTTTGCTTGCAATTTGTTTGCTAATAAACACGACGAAGCCTTGTCAGTTATGGAAACTGATAAAAATAAGAATTAAAATTAATAATACCAAGCTCGAGAACACAGTAGGATTAGATTAGGGAAGGGGTGTACTGTTAGGGAACAATAGAATACAATACAATACAAAATGATTATTATTTCTAATAAGTAGTTTAAGTAGTTTTATAGTTTTAATGCATCATCGTGTATCCAATGTTGATTGTTTTATGTTAATGCAGCATGGTGGTGCAGTGGGTAATGATGCTCTCTCACAGTCCCTGGTTCAATCCTGTGTGTCTGAAGGTTCCCTCCTGGTCCTCAGGTTTCAGCCGTCCTCCCAAAACATACTAGTAGATGGTTTGGCTTTGCTAAATCATTCCTAGGTGTGAAGTAGTGTGTGTGTGTGTGTGTGTGTGTGTGTGTGTGTGTGTGTGTGTGTGTGTGTGTGAGTGTGCGTGCGTGTGTGTGTGCGTGCGTGCGTGCGTGTGTGTGTGTGTGTGTGTGTGTGTGTGTGTGTGTGTGTGTGTGTATGTGTGTGTGTGTGTGTGTGTGTGTGTGTGTGTGTGTGTGGTGAGCGTGTTCACAGTGCCCTAAAATAGACTCCCATCATGAGCTTTCTCTCGTGTCATGCCAAATGATCCTGGGATGAGCTTTTTATCTACTGCAGCCCTTTTAGAAGCGGTTACTGAAAATGAGAGAAAGAATGAGAGGTATTCATATTAGAAATTTCATATTAGAAAACATAAGAATGTGTATGTATATTTAATGAAAGTAGTACCATTCTACAACAAACCCAGCACAATCTTGTAAACCCATCAGCCACCATATTACTGGATGGCAGTCCACTACATGTAATACATGCATATATTTTCTCATTATGTGAAGTCTTGCCAGCCTCGACAGTTTTGATTATCTAGCTAAATAAGAATTATCTTTGCAACATGCTTTGCATCCATTAAAATTGCCCACTTAGAATTAGAGTTTGAATGAGAGACAAACGAATGACATGCCTGATATGAAGAAATAATTTTTTTCCTACTGTTGAAGAAATAATTCCATGGTAAGAGATAAGATTCTAGGCAATCAGGGGGAAAATGAGATGGTAGAAGACAGATGCACTAGGCTAGAAGAGGAGATAAGAGACTCCGTATTGAGCAGTCTTTGCTTCTGGCTTAAATTAACCAGAATGAGTGAAGTGTTACAGGCGAATGAAGCTTGCATACACAAATCAACAGTGTCAAGTGAAGTGGTTTCTTCAGCACAGCACTCTGAAATGTCTCCATACTAGCCATATAACTCATCATAGTTTAACGTTGGTTAAATCTGTTACCACATAATTGATATTTCCTGAGTCAGATTTCAATGAGTGTACAGAGAGAGAGAGAGAGCCAGGCCTTGTGGTTTACTGATGGGACGAGTATCTACAGGCTCTGCCCACATTCCCTGCCATTAAAATTCATGAGATGTATTGGCTTTTGGTTTTGACTGCCAAGGCTTTCTGAGAGAGAATAAGAATGTGAGAGACAGAGATAGAGACAGGCAGTCAGAGAGATTCTCTCTAGAAAACAAAGAGAAGGGACCTCATGGTCCTCCCATTACCACATTTACATAAATGAACCTTTAAAGGATCATTTATATTTTCAGCTGTTTTTCAGTGGTTGCTTAAGAATGCACTTGATGAAAAGATTCATATTTTTTTCCTTCCAAGAAAGAAGCCTCCATCTATCACCTTAAGAGGTTCTTTCTTTTGTTTCTCTTTATGAACCTTTCTATAGATTCATTCGTGAAGTGGTTTTAATTAAATGTTACATTGCAAATACTGTACCATAGACATAATGGTGTTACAAAAATAAAACATGCTTCAGTTTATACCGGTCTAACCTTCTCAATAATGTGATCGTTTAAAATAATAAATAAAAAAAATTTGTAATCAAAAGAAGCTATTCCCTCCAACATAATTCTGGACATCTATTTAGACATGTGTGTGAAAAATAGTGTGGATACTTGGATTTCTCATGCATTATGTATATTTAAAATAAGAAAAGGTTTTGTCCATACATCGGTCAGAACTCACTCTTTAAATGAGATCTTTTCAAACTGTACATTGGAGGACCCGAAACCATCTCAGAAAAAAAAAATGTCTCTATGTCTGTCCAGCCAGTTTTGTTACAGCATCACACAAAACTGGCTTGACAGAATTTAACGAAACCTATTTGCAAACATGAATGAAATCAAAATGTTGTGATCAGTTTTGTGCCAGATTACATCACAGCATCCAGCGTTTTATTGGAAAAATAGAGCTCTTTTACCCTCGAGGTGGGCGTGGCTATTTGCATTACTCAACAGAGCCAATCAAAGCAATAGTTTACTGTATATAAATAGAGTATGCAGAAGATACAGGAACGATGGAAATGGCTCTACAAAGTGCCCAAATCCTTAGAAAGCACAAACAAATGAGCGACACAGCATGAGTACCTCAGGAAAACTGACTCCTTAAAGATGTATGGACAAATGATTGTATGTTTATTCCTCCTGCATAAAGTTTAAAACCAGTTTGTGTCATATGTTTTGAAACCTACGCTAATAACACCTAGTCATGTGGAAAACCACTATGAGATAAAACACGGGTCATTAGAGCAAACATATCCACAGCAGTCTGACCTGAAATAATAATATCACTGATTACATTAAAGCTGATCAGCTCATTTTTAGCTTTAACGTTACTCTTTCTACAAACTCTCTTCCCAACAACGATGTGTATTAACGCTAGTATTGAATACATTATTGAGTGCATTTCTTGAAAACAGTTTGTACTAGTGCATCCCTTTGTCCTAGGATAATCTTACCTGGACACTGTACAAAGTATTAAGACAAAAAGTGAAATTCAATGTTTTAATGACATTTTCTACATTTTTAAACGAACTATTAACATATTCAAAATAATATGTTATTTTATGCAATAAAATTGCTATAGAACAATCATTAATTAGTTAGTATGAACTCATTTGTCCTTCAAAACATGCTGGATTCGGTTGGGTACAGAATCAAAAAGGCATCTGTAGTACTCTGGTGTAACTTGCTCAATCCATGTCTGCTTGATTGCTTCCTTGATTGCTTCATGTGCAGAAGACGGGTTCTTGACTGCTATTGCCGTTATCCAGCAGCCCCAGAAGCTGAATACCATGTTACATACAGCAGGCAGTTTTTCATTAGTTGTTCACTATTTAGGGGATTTATAATACATTTCATAGGCTGTCTTAGTACTTTTGGCAAAATACTGCAGGGATAAAACGTGGCAAAACCTTTACCTGTGTCAGCTGAGCAGCAAAAGGCAATCAAACAAAATGTGTGTCATGCTGCATGCTCTTCTATAAAGCCTCACTCAGATCTCTCCAAGATCTTGAATTGATGATAGAAGAGTCAGATTATTGCGTAAAGCCTTCTCCAGCACATCCCAAAGATTCCCAAAGGGGGTTAATGTGTTGTGTGGAAAGGTGTCTCAGACTCCCTGAACCATTCTTTTACAATTTGAGCCAGATGAATCCTGGCGTCATCATCTTGAAATATGCCCATGCCATCAGGGAAGAAAAAAATCCATTGGTAGAAAAAATGGGTTATTCAGTATATTTGGGTCATCAGCTGACCTCATTTTTGGCACATAACATGACAGAACCTAAACTTGATCAACAGAAGAAACCCCAAATTAAACACTGGCCCCACTGGTTTGTACAGCAGGCACAAGGCTTCACTTCATCCGCTCCTCTTCTTACCCTGATGCAACTCATTCTCACCACATGACCTGTTTCCAGTGCTGCATAGTTCATTCTTTATGCTTCCTAGCAAACTAAAAACTTTTTTCCAATTAGTTAATGATGAGTGGTTTCCTTAAGGCTTCACAGCTGTTCAGTCCCAGTCCCTTGAGTTCTCTTTACAGTCTTAAACATACTGTAGCTGTGTGTTCTACTGTTTTCTTCTTCTTTTTCATCAAGCTCATTCAGGATGTCTTACTAACCACATTTTATTATCAAAAATAATGGTTCACCACTATCCTTCCAATAATGTGTTTTTTAGTTCTTAGCAAATTTGACTAGTTTCAATCATATCCTTAGTTGTTTTCCTTGCTTCATGCAGGCCAATAATTTGACCCTGCTGAAAAAAGAGCTGCCACAACCACAGGATATGTCATGTTTTGTGATGAATAACTTGTCATTATCCAATGAGGCTCTTTTATCCAATTATCCAAAGGCTCTTAATTAGTTGCTAGTTGATATTTAACATTAAAAAAGACATTAACTGACATTAATAGACAGTACAAAGGAGAAAACATGCAGTATGTTGAAAAAAAGAAATGGATGAAAGAAATGTATTGTTAAACAGAAAGGAGAACTGAACCATTTACGTTTGATGTTTATTTTATCTTATATGGGAAAAGAAGGAAGGTCTTTGTTTTTTCGTGCTTGTTATATTGAGCCGCTGTACTGTGGAAAGGTTCATTTCAGGCTACTGCACAAGCACTTCCGCATCTACAAGTTCCATCTCGCCATCCCCACTAACGCCTGCATTGGGCTCCTATCTCACACCTCCTTAGGAACGAAGACATCCTGCACTGCCTCTCACATAACGCTTCCTGTCTAATCTCTTTCTTCCTTTCTCCTTGTATTTTGACCCATGTCCTTCATCATCTACGCAGAGATAAGATAAAAATCTAATGATGATTTTATTAAATATTTTTGCTCAGACAGTGATGGATATGAGAAGCCTGGGCAAATGAAGTTTTACACTGTATGATTCTTCTTAAACACCCCGAAGAATTTGTCTGGCATGGCTCAAGGGTGTCTCAGGAGCATCACAAATCAAAATGTGAAAAATGCTCCTAATGGGTTTAAGTCGAGACTGCTGGTCATCTTATGCTAGGATTTTTTTTTTTTTTGCTCTTGCTGTTGTTATTGTTGTTGTTTTTAGAAAGTCCCCCGCCCCCCACCACCAATTAAGTGAAAGATTGAAGGAAGGAGATGGTGAAAGGCGACACGATTTAAATAACTTCATTAATGGTGTGGAATTCAGTGGGTGCTTCAGCAATTATCACTGTGACCCAGAGAAATTAGCTGCCAGTCCCACAGGACTTGACCCAATCTCACGTTAACGAGAACAGCTGCAGCTGTATTGGCCATCCCTACCCCCACAGCACAGGTAGACACACAGAATACACATCAGCAACTGCACCATCAATACACATGAGGTGAGAGGAACTGCATGAGAGATAGATTTCAGGTCAGCACTGTCTGCACTGCTAGTGTATTGTTTATACAGTATGTTCTGAATAGTTTAGTTTGTTTCTGAGTAACAGAAACAAACTTATGTACTCTGACTGAGAGAGCGAGAGAGAGAGAGAGAGAGAGAGAGAGAGAGAGAGAGAGAGAGAGAGAGAGAGAGCGAGAAGAGAGAAATATCCATTGTCCTTCCTCTAGTTTTTCCTGTCTATTCTTACAGCATTGTCTTTCAGTTCTCCTCCTGTGTAGAGGAATAAGGATCTATTCCTGGAATGCAGTGAGAACAGAAGAAAGGCAAAAGAAAGAGAGAGAGAGAGAGAGAGAGAGAGAGAGACAGACAGAGGATCAGTGAGAACAACATGTCCTCACAAAGTCAGCTTGAATGATAAATTAGTGCTTTACATTTGTCTTTCCTGAACTCACTGTCTATTTATTTACTTTGACAAACAGTACACCTCAGCTTTTATTAATCATACCCATAAAAAGTAAAAATATTAAAACTTACAGTAATTGATTACTGACAAACACCTGGAATAGCTAATACTTGTTCAGTACAGGACTAAAAATATGTGCACATAAATTAGTCATATATTCAATTACAGGACGTTTATATATTTGGATAACTTAGATTGTTGTCAGGTCTCAGCAAAATGTCCATCCATACTGATTCCCACATCGCAACGGCTTTTAAGTTTAAAAACGACGTGAAACTAGCACTTTGATGTTGGCGGTATATGACAGAACAGTGACAATGCACAGTAGTTTAAATCCGTTTACTCAGTTCTTGTTTATGCGTCATGCCCCTGTATTCCTATCCTTAACTGAGAACGAAAAAAACACTTTTCTCATTCTTTGTAAACAGGCCCATGGTCTATTTTCCAACCTGCATAAAATAATAACATCCACAGACTTCATTCCAAACTCGCCAATTTGTCATTACAAAAACATGACCATGGCAGATGAGCAGAGTGATACACACAGCGAAACATCCCAGTGCAGTTATTTATTGGAAAAGCACTGTTGCGATGCTGCTTGACCAGTCAAATTGGTGGAAAAGAACAAATTGTTATATAAAGCCAGTTATAGGAGGTTTAATGTAACATGTTACCATGTGACCGATCCAATATTTAAGTTTAGCTTCAGTGAAAGGTCTGATATTATTTGTAATAATTTGTATGAAATCCAACAAACGTCATGGTCTTCCTATAAATAATGTACTTATTGGAAGCGTATAGTTTAGAACACAAAATAAGCATTGGAAAGGGGAATAAAAATAAAATTGTTGAGTCATGTAGAGGAAGACCAATAGTGCTTATGTAATTGGCTAAAAAGAGCCAAAGTAGTGTTACACTGCCTCAAGAGAGGAAATAGACAATGATTGTCTGCTCCTTGGAGTGGGCTGAAATAACATCAAGGACAAAGTAAAAAGAGGATAACTTTCTGTAGTCTGCTGAAAGCTCAGTTGAGCTGAAATGTGTTGGTGCGCTGTGTCTGAACAGTTAATAAATACTTTATGATTTGCAGTCTACAGTGCTTTTCCTCCCACCACAACTGTCTCTTTTTGATTTCTGTGTAGAGTACATTACATGTTTTCGACGCTGAACTTGTTAAAAATTAAATCATAAGCCTTCATTTTTAAATTGAAGTGCTTGCTTTATGTTTGCAGTTGTTAAACATCACAAAAATCTTTTATATCTAATTATTTTATATATGTTCAAACAAAGGGACTGGCTTCGTTTAGTAGATGTCTGAAAAAGTACAGTAAATATCTGTATGCCAGCATGCCAGCGGGGCACCGCCTCCAGACCTACACGTGCACAACTTCACCACTTTCCTTCCTCTTCCTTAAACCTTTTCTTTCCCAAATAAAATTACTCTCTTCCCATAAGACCACGCCTCATGTCTGTGTGTCTGTGGTGCCACCTGTGCATGAAACCATTTACAGTCACCATTTCCTTCTTGCTAGACAAAATCTATAAGCAATAGGCACTGTGAAATTACCATAAACAAGAGGTATTAAACACTGGGGTAATTAGCCTCAATTATATGTGCTATAGGAGCATCTTTAAGGTTTGTAAATGGATGGTTGTACCTTTGAGGTGCCATCTTTAATAGCAAAATAGACCAGTACAGCATCGCTGTGCACTTTTTTTTTTTCTTCTTTTTTTTTCTCGACAATGAGCTGATTATTGTAAACCATCACACTCTGCATACTAATTTGTCCTGGTTGGATGGCACTGCTTTTTAGAAATCCACATCACATATCATTCATTAAAAGTCATCCTACCTGGCTAATTGTCTCCAGTGTTTAGCAAGCTGTGCTTGTTTTGGGAGCAGACAGCCTGCGGTTGTATCCCATGCAGTTACGCGCCTAATGATCTCATGAATATGAAATAACAATCACACAGTTGTCACAAATACAGAATGACCAAGAATATCAGAAACTCCAATACATGCCTATTGCACCAAAACTTTAAAATGTCTTGATGTAGTGAATTAGCATATCCTGTTTTTGAGTCCATTTTTAAGACTGAAGATGTGACATCAGGTTTTTGAAAGTAAAAGTCTAGAATTGCATGACATCCATTTCAATACTTTCACATAATGATATTAAATCAACTAAAATATTTAACATTGTTTTTTATTTTGAAGCTTTGATTTCTGATGAGGAAAAACTAGCCCTAGTGACAGAAAGGCACCATGGTACTTACCGGCTATGTGCAGCACTTGACTAATTTTTGTTATTACTCACAAGGACTCATGGAGTCAGCCCTCTATTACTCAGCCATGTTTGAGCCCTTAGACACATTCCTCTTGGTAAAAGGCAGAGCTAATCAGTAAAGAGAGACAAGAACCTTCAAGCTGAAGGATGTCATGAGCCAATCGATTAGATATAGATGACCAGACCAGCTAGAACAGATTTGTAAATTCTCGCACTGACACAAATCGCTGGATTCACACAGATTAGAAAACCGACATTAAATCGATAAATGTCTGACATTTTTTGCATGGAGGGTTCGTTTGCATGAAGGTGAAAATGCTGAAGTATATATATATAAAAAAAAACACTCACACAGACAATCACAGAAAAATTGAGTGAAATAGATTTAGAGGAGGTGGGCCTTTACTATTGTTATTGATTGCTTCTGTGAAAGACAGCTGACAGTTCTGGCCCATCATAAAATTCGAAGTGGTAATATTTGTAATGTCTTTAGCATTATTATTGAATCTGTCTAACAAGCAGGACCTGCCAAAACAGTAGAGTCTATAATTAAAGTCCGAAGTTAAGATGAAGGCTAGAAGCATGATGAGGCATGATAGTCTCTCTGGCACCAGCAGAACCTGATGTGTCACTGTGAATGCACTGAAAGCTGACCTGATCTTAATGACTGGTGCCTTTGGGTCTGCGATTGATGAGAATGTACATGCTTTGTGATAGATTGAGTGTAATTGTAACCTCTTTTTATTGATTTAAGGCAAACTGTCACATCTTGCACCCTGAGCATACAGAGCTCAGAAAAAGGTACTCAACCATCCCTTTCAGGGTTTAAATGCTTGTCACTGCAGTGGCAGCCATAAGGGCGTTTCTTTTGTACTTTTAGATAGAAGAAAAAGAAAATATAATGTGACTATAAAAGTTATTCACGGTGTATAATTGGACCTGAACAGTAACATTTACATTGCTTTTACCTAAGGGTACAAAAATATACCTCTACAGTACCATTTTTTTTTCCTGACAGTATAAGCTTCCAGGTTTATGGTGCACATCCATTACCATGCCATGAAAGAAAACCTTTGTTCCAGATATGTGCTGCCATATTAGAGCCATTGTGTTGTATTAAGACGTTTTCCGCTCTCTATTTGGTCAGTCTTAGAATACTGTTGCATATACAATACCTACAGCATACTCTGTATATGCTTTGCTTTTTTATTTTGTTATTAATTCCCATTTTAGGATTTTATTTTAAATCATTTAAGTTTCCCCGTATGCAGTCTCAGTTGTGATAATTTTAGGATTTTTTTTTTGGTTTGTTTGTCAAGTCTGTCAGTGACTGTACTAACCATGACGAGCCAAACCAATAGATGTCATAAGCATTAAGGTTAAAGCTTAAGTCCACCATTAATCAGCTGCTATTGATGCTCGCAGTCACATTCATTCTTCACATACTGCATGGAACATTGGTATGGAACACCTAAACACCTAGCTGCTAATGTAATGTATTATGTAATGTATGGTTTGTTACTAAATCCTGATTCCTGCACATTTATTTATCAGAATTAATTGCAATCTGAAACGTCTAATAACCCGAAACTGGATATGCAGTTAAAAAAAAAAAATATATATATATATATATATATATATTTTTAAATATCCTGTTTATATCAACACTCTTGCCATTTCACAACATGGTGCTTAACTAAATTCAACACATACTGTAGGTGCCTTATTGATCCTGAGTGGAACTACAGTGTTACAATTATGAGGAACCAACACAATGTTTTTAATATTTATGTAGCTGAATACGAGGCCCAGGTTAGTAGAGAATTAAAGATAAACTTTAAGAATAGCACACATTCACAGTATGTCAACAACTGGCGCTGCTTTGACATCATTATGCGATGTCACAGCATTTTTTTCCCCAGCCAGAGCTGCATTATTATTTGGCTTTAATCTTGTACTAATGAGAGGAAACTTGAAGCACTCCATAAAGGGGCAGGGCTGGCTCAGAGGGTTAAGGCACTAAGTTACCTTGATCAGAAGGTCAGCGGTTTAATACCCAGATATGGGAAGATAGAATTTTACTGTGAAGTAATGTATTTGTGACAAATAAAGTCTTAATTTCATTTAAAATCTCTCCAGCACACCTTAATGTCTTTCGAAGGTATAGGATCAGGAATCTGTGGTGGCCAATTCATGTGTGAAAATTACTCCCTATGCTCCTTGAACAACTTGTTCGCATATGCTTGTGCCATTAGGAAAGGGGGAAAAAACCCTTTAGATGGGATAACCTGATCACTCATTACATTCAGACAGTTAGTTGACTTCATTTTGTTTCCACATCATGTTGCCTGACCAACTGTAGCAACACCAGAGTAACGATGCCTCCAGAGGTTTGTACAACGAGGTCCGTTGCTTCACACGCTTCTCTTCGGGAACCCACAGTACCCTTCAGAAACACAGTAACATATTTTCCATGGCCACAGAATACCTTCCAACACGGCTGTTTAAGAAACAAGAAGCCACTCAGTGCATCAGTCAAGTACCTGCTGAAAATTATTAATGACTGCAGTAATGATTGTGAAAGGTTGTGTCAAACCTTTCAACAGTCAAAGGTTGTGAAGTAGTTGCTTATCTACAGTCAGGTCAATTCAGATAAGATTTGTTGGCTTTTGGGATCACACATAAGGAACATACGGATTACATGCAATATCTGGATAAACATCCTTTGCTGTCAACAACTGCCTGAAGTCTGGAACACATAAAAAAAAAATAATAATAAATTTTGGCTAAGCAGTGTATTTACAACAGATCTCATTCATTTATCGTCAGTCCCCGCTTTATCTTGGTCAGTGTATGAGTCATATCCTTGTAACAATGAGCATGAGGCAGAAATACACCCTTGAAAGGATACCAGCCCATACATGCACACGCTCACACCTCAGAGCAATTTAGAGTAGCCCTTCCAAGCCTCAGATGCTTTTGGGAGTTGGAATAAAACAAGGAACCCTAGAGGAAACCCACAGGGGGACACGGGGGACATGCAACACTTTGCACAGACAGAAACATAAGCTCAAGATTGAACCAGTGACCCTGGAGCTGTGATGCGGAAACATTACTCACTGCACCAACCTGTCGCTGTGCAGTGAATCTAATGACTCTAATTAGTGTCTAACGAACAAAAGTAGACAATCTTGATCACCAGGAAGGAGCCTTGTTCAGTTTAAATTTTAGAGTGAAGTTAGGAATATACAAAGCTCTTGTGCTACAGTAACGTAGTGAAAAAATACTGTAAACAAGTCAAGAAAGAAATATGAATAAAGATGATGTATGTAAGCAGCATAGTGTAATGTACCAAGCCCAGCATCAGTTAACCTCTGTTTCTAAGAATCCTGAGAATATAAAAAACAGATATTTCATATGCGTATAATAAACCATGCTTCTTATCTGTCTTTCATCTGTATGTGTATGTATATAAGTGCACTTGTATGTGTAGGACATGGATGTATAGGGCTGTTATCTGTCTGCTCATGCACACACTCAGCCAGGAGTCTGCTGCAATTTAGATTACATTATGATATACAGGGTGGGCCATTTATATGGATACACCTTAATAAAATGGGAATGGTTGGTGATATTAACTTCCTGTTTGTGGCACATCAGTATATGTGAGGGGTCAAACTTTTCAAGATGGGTGGTGACCATGGTGGCCATTTAGAAGTCGGCCATCTTGGATCCAACTTTTGTTTTTTCAATAGGAAGAGGGTCATGTGACTCATCAAATTATTGGGAATTTCACAAGACAAACAATGGTGTGCTTGATTTTAACGTAACTTTATTCTTTCCTGAGTTATTTACAAGTTTCTGACCACTTATAAAATGTGTTCAATGTACTGCCCATTGTGATGGATTGTCAATGCAACCCTCTTCTCCCACTCTTCACACACTGATGGCAACACCGCAGGAGAAATGCCAGCACAGGCTTCCAGTATCCGTAGTTTCAGGTGCTGCACATCTCGTATCTTCACACCATAGACAATTGCCTGCAGATGACCCCAAAGATAAAAGTCTAAGGGGGTCAGATCGGGAGACCTTGGGAACCATTCAACTGGCCTACGACGACCAATCCACTTTTCAGGAAACATCTAGGAATGCTCGGACCTGACACCCATAATGTGGTGGTGCACCATCTTGCTGGAAAAACTCAGGGAACGTGCCAGCTTCAGTGCATAAAGAGGGAAACACATCATCATGAGGCAATTTCATCCAGTGGCCTTGAGGTTTCCATTGATGAAGAATGGCCCCACTATCTTTGTACCCCATATACCACACCATACCATGACTTTTTTTGTTCCAACAGTCTTGGAGGGATCTAGCCAATGTGGGTTAGTGTCAGATGTGTCAGGTATTGTTTGTTAACTTCACCATTCACATAAAAGTTTGCCTCATCACTGAACAAAATCTTCTGCGTGAACTGAGGGTCCTGTTCCAATTTTTGTTTTGCCCATTCTGCAAATTGTGTGCGCCGATCTGGGTCATTCTCGTTGAGATGCTGCAGTAGCTGGAGTTTGTAAGGGTGCCATTTGTGAGTAGCTAATATCCGCCAAAGGGAAGTTCGACTAATGCCACTCTTCAGTGACATGAGGCGAGTGCTACGCTGTGGGCTCTTGCTGAATGAAGCTAGGACAACCACTGATGTTTGTTCATTAGTGACAGTTTTCATGCGTCCACATTTTGGCAAATCCAACACTGAACCAGTTTCATGAAACTTAGCAAGCAGTTTGCTAACTGTAGCATGGGAGATGGGTGGTCTCGTAGGGTGTCTTGCATTGAAATCTGCTGCAATGACCCGGTTACTGCGTTCACCAGATATCAACACAATTTCGATCTGCTCATCACGTGTTAACCTCTTCGACATGTCAATGGCTGTGAACAAAGAGAAACGTGTAAATAACTCATGAAAGAATAAAGTGACATTAAAACCAAGCACACCATTGTTTTTCTTGTGAAATTCCCAATAAGTTTGATGTCTCACATGACCGTCTTCCTATTGAAGAAACAAAAATTGGATCCAAGATGGCCGACTTCAAAATGGCCACCATGGTCACCACCCATCTTGAAAAGTTTGCCCCCTCACATATACTAATGTGCCACAAACAGGACGTTAATATCACCAACCATTCCCATTTTATTAACGTGTATCTATATAAATGGCCCACCCTGTATATATGTATATATATATATATATATATATATATATATATATATATAGAGAGAGAGAGAGAGAGAGAGAGAGAGTAGGTTGGTTGTTGGCTTTTTGAGTTACTTTGATGACTGACTGTACACCAGTGTGACAGGAGCAGATGTTTTTATTCCATTTTGTTTTCACTGAATTTAATTTCTGTGTTGAGAAATTATTCACATTATTTAAGCATAACTCTAAGCTTGAAGCTTATGGTCTTTACTCTGAGGACTTTCTTGCAATTGGGAACTGAAATCAATAGCCAGCCAATCACCTGTCTTCACATTATCCTTGGGGGTATTTACTGATTCATGAACTCGATCTTATTTGTTTAAATGAGCAGAAAAATATTTTAATTATCAAGGCTTAGTGGTATTTTCTGTTTAATGTGTTCTAATATGGCAGAAAGCCACACAACTGAAGTGAAAAGATGAGCAGGTGCTGTAACATCTGTTTAATTATCAGAATGTGGAATTATTTATGAAATATGGGTCTTGTGGGCTTTGATTTTGCATTTCATATGAAAATCTGCAGGAACTTTCCTTCCCCTGTACTTTGGGTTTTGGTTTTTCAGAGACAGAAACGCCTCCATCTCTTAGCAACCCTGTCTGACCCTACTGAGCTGCTTCCTCTACTTCTCCATCAGGAATGAGCTGAATTAGATGACCTTTAGAAACCATGTACATGGGTACACTCTCAGACACACACACACGCACACACACACACACACGCACACACGCAGTGAAAGTGCAGTCTGTGATGGAGAAATTACTACTGACTTTACAGGACAGAAAATCATGCATCATTGATTTTAGGTTGCTATGAGATATACTGATTTGCAGACTATTTACGGATTTATCTTAATTTACAGTGACTGCACCAAGGGCAGAAGTACATGTATGAGACAGATCTAATACTGTGGTAAATCATGCAAATGTTGCAACCTTGCCTGGCATTGGTTTGAATTGCAGGGTTTAATATGTGCTGTGATCTTGCTTGGCTGTTACTTTCACAACTCAACTCCCATTCAAATTTCTACAGAACACATCTTCAGAAACTGAGCGCATAAAAGATCTGGCCCTGAATGTCTTAAAGTATGCACTGTATATATCCATTTGCCTAATGTTTCTTTGAAAAACATTTCCCCCTGGCCGCAGTAACAGCCTCGACTGTTTTGCACTAGATATTGGGGTGTTGAGGTTGAGATTTAATTCCATTCAGCCACAACAACTTTAGTGAGGTTAGGCACTGATGGGATTTCAAGTCATACACAGTAACAAGAGTTGTAAGCTGTAGTAGGGACTCACAGTTGTAACGTTTTTGACACTTTATGCACATTACTGCTAGTTTCATCATGCTGCTTTCACCCACAGACACTATTGATTCATGTCTAAATGTCAAAACCTGCAGGGTATGGTTTGGACAGGGATTTGTCCCTTAGCTCTAGTCTTCGTTAACAGAATGTCATTCCATATCTTAAAATATGATAATGTTAAAAATAAACATTTGATACAGCTTTATAATTTAGACCATATTTCACACTGGATATGTATTTGCAATGGTATTTCCTCATGTCGGTCCATCTGTAATGATTACCTGCAAGCCTTAAACTCTTAAATACATGGGCCCTTTGTCCAGACTCGCATTTTATAATTTATCAAACTTACAGTATTATGTGTGAGGACTGTCAGCTGCCAGACTGTACGACTGTAGGAAAAAACAAATACATACATTTTGCCCATATTGATCAATTTTGACTGGAAATGCAGTATTTTATACTGGTGTCAGAAACTCTGACAGTTTATTTTTTTTAAATACATGAGCTTATTCTAATGCACATAGTAACAACATACAAAGCGGGTTATATGGTGGTCACTCCTCATAATCTGTTAGGAGATTTATTTAGCATGTTTAGAAGAAGTCCAGTGTCAATGGTTTGTAGCAGCCAGAGAAGGTGACATCTGGTTTAAGAAGGTTTCTTCCTCATGTCAGCTCAGGGAGTGTTTCTAAGTGACTTTTGCCTCCAGCTTGCTCATTACAGACAAACTAAAACATTTATAATTTTTTTTTATATTATATTTGGATTTTTTCTTTAAAGCAACTTTGCAACAATGTTCAATGTTAAAAGCACTATACAGTATATTACATTTTAGAAAGTACTAAAACCTTATTTAATTAAGAAAATCTGTAATAATTTTCTGAAAACAGCACACACTGTTTAATTCCTAATTTAAAATGTATATGTAGGCCTTCCAAACTGTAGTCCAATGCCTTAACCACTTAGCTATCCCAGACCGGGACATGCTGAATGCAACATTGTTAGAGATTGGCTTGCATTATTTTGAAAATGGTTTGAATACGTTGTGATCCATCAAAACCACCAACAAAAACACTTATCTAGATGTGTGAGACTGCTGACACATAACATCTCACTGTGCCTAATAATAAAACTTGTAGGCATCTGTTACATATTGACCCTTCTGTGATATCAGTGGAAAAATAACATTTCTGTGAGAATGATGTAAAATGAATATGCTATACCCTTATTCAAGACAGCAATGCTTCTTGTTGACAACAGATTATCTATCAAAGGGTGTCCTGAACATCTCTTCTCTCTTGTGTTAAAAATTCTAGTGTGCTCTTATCACTAGGTCGCAATCTGAAGACTGTTACATTAAATAAATCTACAATCTGAGACACATCATAAACAATAAAACTTAATGGGCATTTCAGTGTTGCTATAGATGAATGGGGGATAGCATAAAGCATGAATATAATCAACATATAAAGGGTATACTGTAAGCTCCTGTGGTTTGGGATAATTAACTGTCCCTAATTAAAGTGGTGTTTACAATCATTGCTAAACATGTCCAGTAAACACACACACACACACACACACACACACACACACACACACACACACACACACACACACACACACACACACACACACCCATCACCTACTGTAGGAGGTTGGGAGAGCAAAGAGATTCTCACATCCAATTTCTGTCCCATCAGGATATATGCCTTATTTGTAGAGGTAATAGGTTGAGATTATGTATTCCATTAACAAACAGAGAACAGATATGTGTACATGTGACTGTCTTTCTCTCTCTCACTCACTCTCTCTGTGCATGTGTGTGTTGAGGGAGGGAGTATCATGAGTGAATTGTTCTGAGTGGATTCAGACTGAGCTGTATCACAGATGAAAGACGTTATGTCTTGTCGTTACACACAGTGCTGCTGTGACTGAGTGACAGACGGTATTGAGCTCTTCATGATGGCACAGCATGAGCATTTGTGGCCTGTGAGATGCTGCTCTGAGAATAGGTTTGCTATGAACTATGGATGCAATCTATAGCAACACCAAACAAAAGCACCACTAACATCACCAACACCAAACAACAACACAGAAGAGCAACATGAAAATAATGCAAAAACAACAATGCCAAACAACAGCAACAGCAGCATATAACACTGTCAGCACCTTCAATACCACCATGACCAAACAAAACGACCACCAATAACAAACATCACATACATCACCAATACTGCCGGCAATAAATAACCCCAGCAACAAGAGCACCACAAACAGCAACAACAATGATAACACTAGCAAGATCAGCACTATCACCAACAACTGCAGAAAGCATAATTTACGACGGCCCCAACCTTGACAATGACAACACTAACTTGCATAGTCCAGCATTTTTTTCAGCCCAGAACCCCCATAAAAAATGAATCAGTTTGGCCCTAGGAATTAACCTTACTTACCTCCCCTTTACAGCACCCCTGCATGCTGGTAATGAATATCAGTGAACTCTAAACGACTGGGTGTGAGAAGTAGTGAGCTTAGAACTAGCACCATGGACAGCACCACCCACAACACCAGTTGATGGACTGCATTAACTCCACATAATAATAATAATAATAATAATAAGTATTCGTTTTTGACTGGATAAAGCGGAAATAAGTGTCAGCTTTCTTTAAGGAGAGTGCAGTGCTTAATGTGTGCCTGTGTGGGGGAGAGAAGAGTGTGAACGCGTTTGTGTGTGTGTGTGTGTGTGTGAGAGACGCCGTGTGTGTGTGTGTGTGTGTGTGAGAGAGAGAGACAGAGAGAGAGAGAGAGAGAGGTCGAGCTCCCGCCCCCTATAAGGAGCATCATCATCATCATCACACGCTGCTGCTGCTTTCCTGGTCACGGCTGAAATCTCTAAATTCTCTTAATTTTCTCTGCTGGGATTAAGGAAAAAAAGAGAGCACAGCAGAAGGAGAAGGAGAAGACGTTACCGTTCACGTTTGCCTGTAAATAGCGCGCACTGGCCGCGTCGGGACGCCGCGCGCGCTCCACCAGATACCCGGCTCATCTGAACACGCTTAACCTGAACAGCTCTCCTGATCCTCTGTGTAGTTCAGTTGTGTTTGGGGTCTCTGGGTTCTGTGACAGTGAAGCTGCCTGCTGCAACCTCGACACCGGCGGCAGGATTTAAGCATGACGGCCACCAAGGAGCAGCAGATCCAGAGAGCCAGTGCGCAGCAGGACGAGGTAATGTCCGTGTGTGAGAAAGAGAGAGAGAGAGAGAGAGAGGGAGAAAAGCACTACCTGCGCCTTAAATGTTATGTTTAGACACCGGGCTAAATGTGGCTTTCTGAGTCCTCGCTTCTCAGTGCGCTTAGATAGTCACGCGAGGTTAGAAAGTCACGCTTGGTTTTTCACGCTGTTCCTGAAAAGCACAGCAGGTGCGCAAAACGGGTTATCTCAGATTAAAAAAAAAAAAAAGATCACTAGCGACTATAAGTCGTTGCAGTTGTTTCAAGCTTTGCAGAGGCAAAAGGAGAGGTGGTGCTGGACTCATCTCTCTCTCTCCTCTTTCTCTCTCTCTCTCTGTTAGCTTTCGCTTTGCGCGCTATTGTGAGAGCAAATGACGGGACGCGGTTGAGCTCCGGCGGCGCAGATGTCACTATCAAAACAATTAGCGGCCCTCAAAGCGCGTTCAAGGCTCCACGCTTTCGGAATGCTAATCCCCGCCGGTTTCTAGCCTTGGGCTGGGGCTAGGATTTCTAGCCTGGGGCTGAACGTGTCGGACTGAAATGAACTGCCGACAGTATGCTTCACAGGGTAGGAGTAGTAAACTGAGCGGTGGCCTTGTGCGAATCTGCAGCTGAAGTCTAACCTGGCGCAATCTGTCTCTCGTGCACATAACTAACTAACATACATTTGAGCGATGTCGATAACATCATTAACAACGAGTCCAGTTTAGGAGAGAGCAAAGTACGAAGCTCTGATTTCGCCCCTCTCATCACTCAGTCTGAGCGTGCACCCCTGGAGAGGCTCAGCAAGGGAAGAACATCACCTGCCCTACGCTAGAGGGCCTCTGGACGTGACGGCTAAAACAGTGGTTGGGCTTTTCGGGATCCTCGGGACGCAGTGGTGCTGAATAATTGAGGGTGCGCTGTTGTAAATGTTTCACCGTACATGATTATAACGTTGTGCACGCTGTCGCACCTGCGCATCCGGGCTCTCCGTGCCGCAGGACTTACATCAAGGCTCTCATAAATGTTTGATAGAAGCATCGCGGCATTCCGGGACACCGCGGGCTCCTTACACAAGGAAGACCCCCCTAGGTATAGAGACCAGTTTTAAACATAGATCCCTCCTATATCAGACCCCATTGTAAACATATATGTCATTTTAAACAGATCTAATATTAAATATAATACCCAATTTTTAGGATCTCTTTATAAATACGGATTTTAAATATAGATCCCATTTGAAATGTAGAGGTCTAAATCAAACAAACAAACATAACAAACAAACAAACAAATAAAATAAAAGAAGGTATTTCTATTGTATACGGTAGTACAAAAGTACAAAAGTTTTTTCCATAAATCTAAACATATCTTCATTTGTTTTGTCATAATGTTTCTTACACCATACCACTCAAAGGTTTGGACACAAATTTGGACTTATTTTCTAACATTCTAGAACAATAATGGGTTTTATCAAAACTATGAAATAATACATATGGAATTAGGTAATTAAGTAACAACAACAGACAGCTGTTATTTTAAGAGATGAAGGTCGGCTCTTCTGGAATCGTTCTTGCACAAACAGTATTGTCAAGTGCATTTGCAAAACCCATCAAGCACCGTGATGAAACTGGCTCTCATGAAGACCATTTCGGGAAAGGGAGACCAAGACTTACCTCTGCTGGAGAAGAGAAGTTCATTTAGAGATTCCAAGCTCAAAAATCACCAATTAACAGCACATCAGATTAGAGGCCTTATGAAAGCTTTACAGAGCCATGTCTGAACATCAACTTTTCAAATTAGATTATTGCATGTTTTGGATGCCTTCAGCACAATGTAAAAAGACATAAAAGCATGAAAGACAATGGAATTAGATGGTATGTCCAAGCCTTTGACTGGTAGTGTATATAGCAACATTTTTTTTTTTTTTTTTTTTACAAAATAATATACGGCTGTGTCTAATTTTAGGCTAAATAATGAAAAATCATATTCATGTGGAAACTCATATCACATATCATGACTATTTCATCCATATTTTGGGGTTATATCTTTCTAATCATTACTCTCTCTACTTCTTTATCTCTATCTCTTTCTCTCTGTTTCTATCCATTTATTGTTGGTGTTTCTAATTTATGCATTCGTTTTACAGTTTACTTACATCATCTAGCAAATGGCCAATTAAATAACTTAGTACCCACCAGTCAGATATTATTAAGTAGAAGAAAAAACGGAGCAGAGTGCAACATTCAGTGCAACTAAAATTCAGTGGACAGTGTACAAGCGTGCACAACGCAAGTAGTCCTATGTAGCCTACATAGACTCGATCTCATTATGGAATTCGTAGCTTCTGAACTCTTTTTTTTAGAGCTCAAGGGAAAAGGCATGTTTCTTCCATATGTTTTAACGCTAAGCAAACTTACATTTCCTGGTATTCTTCCACTAGTACAGCTTTATAATACCAATTTGGTGGACAATACTTACTTTAACAAAACACTTAAAGAAATTATATTTTAAAATGCATCAATATAACCTGTCGTATCCTGTGCTACAATATTCAATAAGGTCAAATGAAAAGAAAACACAATAAAGCTATAAAATGCTCTAATGATACTTCAGTGTCACTGCTGCAAAATTCTGCAATGCTCGGCCTCAACACCTACGAGACTTTATAATCTTCACCTCATACAGAACTCAAGACACGCATGTTTACTCAGCAAGTTCTTTCTCCCACACAAGCCTAATACGTTCCTTGCTCACTCTTTTCCCTCCCCCACACAAGCCTGGAACTTTCATAACCTTCCTCCTAACTATCTTTACCTATCTCTGGCGATTTTTGCTTGTTCGTTTTTATGCAAGATCTCGGCCTCATTCTTACTTTATTTTTAAATTTGTACTGTACATTAATTGGATTTCTGTTATAAGGCTCTTGAATTTGAACTCCAAAGTTCATCAGTAACTCCCTAATGCTCTTGTGGCTGAATAAGCAAATCCCCACAGCCATGCTCCAAAATCTGGTGGAAAGGCTGCCCAGATATGAGTTAATGTTTCTTGATAATATGTATGTAATCTGACAACAGTGTCTAGAAGAGACCTTTCTCAACAAACCTGTACTTATACAAATCATTTACATAACTACAAAGCAAGTGATTAGGCATGGTTTAGTGTTTAAGGGGAATGCTGTTAGTTTCACAGGATGACATTCCCCATGATGCGTTAAGGCTACAGTACATTTGATTGTTTGAACAATAAGTTTGAATGCAGCGGTATGCTTTTCAGCTTATTTCGACTGTTTATGTGAAATTATGGCACATAGAACTTCCTTTGATAAAATTAATGAAAATGACACCAATTCCATGATCTTCTGACCCAAATACTGGTTGACATGACTCAAGTAAACTCATTTAAAAGTAGAGATGCATGACTCTATTTACCAGCTGTTGACATTTCTAGATATTGCTCTGGTTGGGTTGGGTGAAATCACACAAAATCTGATTCTAAGTTTGCTGGTGCATAAAATTACATTTCTATTGCTGTTCAATGAAAGATTAATATAGGATCTTAAATAAGCTGGTGCACCGACCAAGGCTTAGTGATTTCTAGCTTCTTTAAAAATGATTGACTTTAATAAATTAAAGGCTGAATGAGAAAAACAGTTTATCTAATGAGGAGTTAAATTAACACTGATTTAACTGATTCAACAGGTTTAGCCATGTGCTGTAATATGTGACAGAATATAATGTTAAAGGTGAGACTGTAATCTGTGGTTTAATATAAATGAAATCTGTAGAAGGTACAGTACGTTTTATTTTCTCAGCTTTTTGTCATCAAATACTGCCATAATTCTGGTGGTTTAGGGTCCAGTGGTTTTGGAGACTATCAAGCTACTCTACAAGTGCGGTGATGTAGTGGTTATCACTGTCGCCTTGCACCTCCAGGTTCCGAGCTTGATTCCCGACTCGGGTCTGTGCGCATAGAGTTTGCATTGAAAGAATGCAGATTAGGTTAATTGGTGTTCCCAAATTGACCGTAGTGTGTGAATGAGTGTGTCCTTGCAATGGATTGGCACCCTGTCCAGGGTGTACCGCATGTCTTGCCCTAAGTCTCCTGGATTAGCCTTCAGCCCTCCGCAACACTGTATACAGGATAAGTGTTATAGACAATGAGTGTGTGTGTGAGTGAGTTGTTCTACAAATAATTCAATTTTTTATGGCACTGAGGTCCGGTGGTTTTCTCTGGACAGTGCTCTGTTATGCTTAGTAAACAAGTGACACACACCTCTAGGAATTGGCTCCTACTTTTGGTTAGAGGATTTTGGTTCAGTTTGTCAGTGTGTTCTGCTTGGACATGAAGCACACAGACAACATCAGAGTCTGGCCATTTTACAGCATGCAACATTATAGTCATTGGGGTGCACAAATTATTGACATTGACTTTTACTCATTTTGGTAAATTATTATTTTCTATGGTACACAAGGTTGTTTATAACAAAACATTTCCTTTGAAAACCGCTATTTAACCTCAGTTAAAAAAATATATTCTACGCTTTGAGAAAAGCATGACACATAGCCAGCAGCTTTTCGAGCAATTTTCATCCCTATTTTCTGTCACATGATCAGTGAAGTGAAGGTAATTCCTCTGCAACACAGTGGTTGCCACAAGTGGTTTAAATATGTTCAAAGGTTTTTTTTTTTTTTTGAAGAATGTTAAAGCTGGGAGAAGAATGTTTACATTCTTTTACTGCCATTGCATTCACTCCAGCAGTAATAAATGACATCTATGCATTGCTTAACATCTGCAATAGGACATATGATTGATCTTAACCTCCTTAATTAAATAACCACAAATATTGGGTATTGTGACAGAACCTTGAGAGGTGGAGTTATAGCTTTTTGAAAAAAACACACACACACGCACGCACACACACACACACACACACACACACACACACACACACACACACACACACACACACACACAATACACACACACACACACACACACACACACACCTCACACTTCTATAACCCAAATAGATTTGAGACATTGTTACATGTACAAAATATTTTTTATCATTGTGTTATAGTTCTTGCTTCATGAGCTCCCTCCAGAAAAAAAAGATGTTAACACAGTCTCTCTTGAAAATGGAAAAAATGGTCAATATTTTCAGCAAACATTGGTGCATAGTTACTTTTCATGTCATAAATTGAGCAAAGATAAAAAATAAAAACATTATCGTGGCACTGTGCAAATGTTTGGGCACCCTACATAATCATTACTTAGTAACACCTCCTCTGGCAGATATCATAGCTTGCAAACGCTCTTTATAGCCAGCTAAAAGTCTTTCAATTCTTGTACTTGGGATTTTCTCCCATTCTTCCTTGCAAAAGGCTACTAGTTCTGTAATATTCTTTGGTCGTCTTGCATGCACATCTCTTTTAAAATCTACCATTTAAACATTTCAATGATGTTTTCCATAGTGGATTTCGAGGTATTTTGAGGTTCTGCACAGTGGAACAGCACACCATCTCTCCCGAGTCTAAATCTTCCTGCAGGTTTTTTGCAGTCAAATGGGGGTTTTGATTTGTCTTTCTGACCAGCATACAAGCAGTTCTCTTCGAGACTTTTCTTGGTCTTCCAGATCTCATCTTGACCTCCTCAGTTCCCCTGAACTACCATCTCTTAATTACATTTCTCACTGTGGAAACAGCAAGCTGACAACTCTTTGCTAACTACTTGTAGCCTTCTCCTACATCGTGGGCATCAATAGCTTTCATTTCCAAAGTCTTACACGGCTGCTTAGAGGAACACATGGTTGTTGAGTGTCCGCAAGTGTGTGCACAAGGTTTGAAGAGTCAAAGTATTTGTAAAGCTTTGAAATTGGCATTTACTAATGATGGCTGTTGTCATGCACCAGATCTAACAAGCTGACTTTATGGCAAAGAAGTAAATATGCACCTATATTTGCTGAAATATTGTGCATTTTTTCCATTTCCAAGAGACATCTTTTCAATTAACATCTTTTCAATTAAAAAATCACCAAAAACTGTTATCAAAGGGTGCCTAAACTTTTGCATAAGACTGTATGTGGGTTATGAAACATTATATATAGATTATCACAAACAAGCATTAAGTTTGTAGGTGTAGTTCTACCACTGCACATCGGAACGAGTGAGGAGAAAAAATACCTGTATACTCAGGTTAAAATTCAGGATTCAGAATTCACATACATTTTTGTAAGCATTTGAGGATCCAATCATCAGTAAAGCATATGCCATACATAGGAAACAAATAGGATGGTCTACGCTAGGGTAGTGTTAGTGATTTACAACATAAACTTGTGCATTAGGTCACATGCAAGAAAACATTCCACCTACTGGTACCCTCTTAGCCTAATGCCATTTAGGAAAAGGGAGCATTGTGACAGGAAGGGAATCTGGTGAAAAAAACCTATTCCAGTTCTTGCTGGTCAAATAATCTGATGTGGCAATTTCTAGGATAAACGGACAAAGCCCAAGAAAAAAGATCAGCTAGCATTAACTAGTAATAATAAGAAGGCAGCAAATGATCGTTCACTTTTTGGAGCAGCTCAAAAGGTAACAGTGAAGACTTATGAACTGTATTTCTGTGGAAATTAAAGTTACTGCTATAGTAAACTGATGTGAAAATATTTCCGTGAGATTCATGCTGTATTCAGTTAGATAGTATTTAAAAAAAAAAGGAGTACACAGGACAGATAGAGAGGTCTGTCATATTGCACAATGAAAATCACTTGGAGCTCAATATCAGCAGAAGCAATGAAGTAGCAGTGCACTGTGAGAGGGAAAGCAGACCTATCTTGTCATCCAGGGGGAAGAAGTGAAAAGGGTTGATTTTTACCTTGTACCTTGTGGTACAAATCACTAACAAACTGTACTGGAGTTACAACACTCAACACAAGTCCTCTTCAGGAAAGGACAGAGTGGACTGTTCTTCTTCAGGAAACTGTGTTCCTTCAATGTGTGCAACAGGCTCCTGCAGATCTTCTATCAGCCTGCGGGAGCCAGTGTTCTGTTCTTTGTCGTGATGGCATCAACGACTGGAGGTCAGTAGTCTCAAGAAGCTGTTACGGAAGGCTAGGTAGGTGATCGAGTTAGAAGTGGATATTGTGGAGGCAGCGGCAGACAGGACAGTGAGAGACGATATAAAATCCATTTTGGATAACCTTTGTTTGCCACACTGGGGACACAGAGGCTCTTGAAAAAAATCTGTATATATTTTTACATTTATAGTCAGTGTCAGATGTTTGTTGTGTGGATAGGGTTTGTCATTCTCCACAAGAGATACCACATTCACAAGAATGGGATTGATGATAGATCACCTCACTTGACCTTTGACTCCCAAAATGTAATCAGTGCATCTCTCCGGAGTGCACTTTGCTGACCTTTGAAAAACAAAGTGTACTGAGGTCATCTTTAATTCAAATTGGATGTTTCTGCCAACTTTGAAGAAAATTCCTCATATATCACATAAACCGAGGGAGGTGATGTCAGAGTGCCATTGACCTGTGGCCATCAAAATGTAATCAGTCACTCTTTGAGGCCAAGTGAATGTTTTTGGCAATTTTTGAAGAAATTCCCTCAAGGCACTCCTCTGATATTGCGTTCATAAAAATGAGACAGACTGACTGGGATGGACGTAATGCCACAGGCAACCCAGCTCACTTACAACAAGAACTCCAAGGTTGTGATTGTAATATTGTGATAACTCTGCTGGACTCTAAATAAACTTCGTCTTGATACGAAATAATGTTTAACTAGCGGCTGTTTCTGGTGCTGGCGTAGTGATATGTCGACCTTGTAAAAGTATACTACTCATGACAATATACCAAAACCTGATTGGTTATTCATGTAACCAATTTTAATTTGTGCCTGCAGTAAGTTACAGGGCGGGAGCTACAGGTGTATAGGGTTAAATTCAGAACTCCTCTAGGAAATACTTTAGTATTCAGTAACCTCTTAGAAACATCAAAGAAAAAATCTGATTGGCTGAATAGGGTTCCCGGAATCCTAAAGACACAGACTTTGCATAATATGTCTTACTCACTTACTCATTCATTGTCTATACTGCTTTATTCTGTAGACAGGGTCGGGGAGCCTGGAGCCTATCCCGAGGGACTTAGGGCATGAGGCAGGGTACACCCTGGACGAGGCGCCAATCCATCGTAGAGCTCACACACACACACACACACACACACGCACATTTTTGGGGATATGGGAATGCCGATTAGCCTAATGTACATGTCTTTGGACTGTGTGAGGAAACCCACACGGGAAGAACATGGATACTTTATGTATACAGACTCCGAGGCAGGAATCAAATATGTATAATATATACATTTTATAATACAAGTGTTAAACAACCCAGAATACATTTTATTTCAGATTGCCTTAATTAGCTATATTTAGCTTTAATGACAGCTTCACAATGAATGGTTTTCAGTTCACAGGTGTGCCTGGTCAAGAGGTAATTTGTGAAATTTCTTGCCTTCTTAATGTGCTTTAGATAATCAGTTGTCTTGTGCAGAGGAAGGGTGGGTATACAGCGTATACAGTAGGAAGAAACCTTGAGAGGAACCAGACTCAACAGGGAACCCATCCTCATTTGGGTGAAATGGGATTGATCTGCAGTCATACTGCGTGAGACTGGAAGTTCAATATAACAGGAGATGTGTTTGAGGTAATATGGATTCCAGTTCGTTGTTGGAGGCTAAACTATCAAGCAACTGTAGTCATGACTCCTTAGCGAATAGCTGTCAGCATTAGCCGAGGGACTGTCTTTGTGGAAAAATGGTACCGTCCCCAGTCACCATACACATATCAGGCAGATCACATGGGGCATCCATGCGATGAGATCTCCAGCCAGAAGCGGGACACCAGGTCCATGGGGCAGAGGGGTCTAGATCACAGACAGCTTAGTAGCGACGTGTACAGTATAGCCCGACAGAGACAGGGAGAGAGAGAGAGGAGAAGAGATGGCATTTAAGTAATGAATGTCAATCAATCTCAATCTCAAAAATCCCATGAACTTTGAATATCACTAATTGCAGTCACCAAAACATGCTATGATGAAACTGGCTCTGATGATGACTGCCCCAGGAAAGGAAGACTACCTCTGCTGCAGATGACAGGTTTAGGAGAATGACCAGCTTCAGAAACTGTCAATTTACAGCTCCTAAGATTAGATCCCACATAATGTGCTTCTTGGAATTTAAGTGGTAGACATAATACAGTCGTGGCCAAAAGTTTTGAGAATTACATAAATATTGGAAATTGGAAAAGTTGCTGCTTAAGTTTTTATAATAGTAATTTGCATATACTCCAGAATGTTATGAAGAGTGATCAAATGAATTGCATAGTCCTTCTTTGCCATGAAAATTACCTTAATCCCCCCAAAAAACTTTCCACTGCATTTCATTGCTGTCATTAAAGGACCTTCTGAGATCATTTCAATAATCGTCTTGTTAACTCAGGTGAGAATGTTGACGAGCACAAGGCTGGAGATCATTATGTCAGGCTGATTGGGTTAGAATGGCAGACTTGACATGTTAAAAGGAGGGTGATGCTTGAAATCATTGTTCTTTCATTGTTAACCATGGTGACCTGCAAAGAAACGCTTGCAGCTAGCATTGCATTGCATAAAAATGGCTTCACAGGCAAGGATATTGTGGCTACTAAGATTGCACCTAAATCAACAATTTATAGGATCATCAAGAACTTCAAGGAAAGAGGTTCAATTCTTGTTAAGAAGACTTCAGGGCGTCCAAGAAAGTCCAGCAAGCGCCAGGATCGTCTCCTAAAGAGGATTCAGCTGTGGGATCGGAGTGCCACCAATGCAGAGCTTGCTCAGGAATGGCAGCAGGCAGGTGTGAGCGCATTTGCATGCACAGTGAGGCCAAGACTTTTGGAAGATGGCCTGGTGTCAAGAAGAGCAGCAAAGAAGCCACTTCTCTCCAAAAAAAAAACCCCATCAGGGACAGATTGATCTTCTGCAAAAAGTATGGCGAATGGACTGCTGAGGACTGGGGCAAAGTCATATTCTCGGATGAAGCCTCTTTCCGATTGTTTGGGGCATCTGGAAAAAGGCTTGTCCGGAGAAGAAAAGGTGAGCGCTACCATCAGTCCTGTGTCATGCCAACAGTAAAGCATCCTGAGACCATTCATGTGTGGGGTTGCTTCTAATCCAAGGGAGTGGGCTCACTCACAAACACAGCCATGAATAAAAAATGGTACCAAAACACCCTCCAACAGCAACTTCTTCCAACAATCCAACAACAGTTTGGTGGAGAACTATGCATTTTCCAGCACGATGGAGCACCGTGCCATAAGGCAAAAGTGATAACTAAGTGGTTCAGGGACCAAAACATTGAAATTTTGGGTTTATGGCCTGGAAACTCCCCAGATATTAATCCCATTGAGAACTTGTGGTCAAGAGGTGGGTGGACAAACAAAAACCCACAAATTCTGTCAAACTCCAAGAACTGATTATGAAAGAATGGGTCGCTATCAGTCAGAATTTGGCCCAGAAGTTGATTGAGAGCAGCCCAGTCGAATTGCAGAGGTCCTGAAAAAGAAGGGCCAACCCTGCAAATACTGACTCTTTGCATAAATGTCATGTAATTGTCGATAAAAGCCTTTGAAACGTATGAAGTGCTTGTAATTATATTTCAGTACATCACAGAAACAATTGAAACAAAGATCTAAAAGCAGTTTAGCAGCAAACTTTGTGAAAACTAATATTTGTGTCATTCTCAAAACTTTTGGTTGCTTTGGCCAAGAAACACAAGGGATGGACATTAGGTCAGTGGAAAACAGTCCTTTGTTCTGATAAGTCCAAAGGTATTTTTTGCAGTTGCAAGTGCCATGTCTTGGTTCCTGAATGTGTGGTTTCCACTGTGAAGTATGGAGGAGGCGGTACTGTATGATTGTATGGGGTGCTTTGCTGGTGCCACTGTTGGTGACTTAATCAAAATTGAGGGAACACTTAACCAGCATTGCTACCACAGCATATTGCAGCGACCTGCCCTCCAATCAGGTTTGCAGTATGTATGTAAAATATTGAAAACAATATGTAGTATTTTAAATGGGGAGACAATGCTCAATGCATTGTTCGCCATTTATGTAGGGTTTCAGCTCTGGTTCAGAGGTGAATCGAATCTTTAAGGATTCGAGTTAATTTTGTTAAACTTAATTAAAATTTATAGCGTACACTTTATCAACTACCCGACCAGCGTTTAGTATGATTTAGTGTAACTTACCAATTCTGTTTATCCCGCGGCCGACGACAAAATCGGGTATTTACCTAATTATGAGCAAGGTAACGTAAGATCTGGGCAAATGTTTAAACTTTAAAATACATGACCAAGACAACAGTTTTTTATAAAGAAACAAGAATTTATTTGAACTAATCTATGATACATGAAGCTATGCTACTTGAACACACGCACGCACACACACAAACATACCAACAGTTGCAGGGTGAAATTTAAGGAAGTTCATCTAGTACGGTTTACTAGATGGAAGCAAGTCACAAGAGCAGAGTCTTGGGTTTAATCTTACGGTTTTAGTTATGAAACGAGCACCATTGTCAGCAAGGTATGCAGCTTTGTTTGTATACTTGCGTTACATTTCGTTCTCATGGTTCGTCTGCGGTGAAGGGAATCACGGCGTTGCTGATTGGTTGGTGCTCTGGTTGAAATTACGTCTTTCAGGAAAGCCCTTCGGTGAGGCTTGGTTGCCTAGTTACCGATGGCGGGCTCTGGAACTTCTTCAGTGGGTTTCTTCGTTGCAGTTCTGGCACGAAGTCTCATTGAGAGTTCTCGAAGCTGATGACGTCAGCGAAGTCGGCATAGCGGTTGCAAGGGCCGAAGCCCGAGCTGCGAGCTTGCTTCCTTCAGATGGTCATGACGACGTGACGAAAGAACGACGAAAGAATGTGTTTGGACGAGTCCGGACACTGAGTTTTGTCCCTGTGTGTCAGTCCGTCCCACGGATGATTGGTCCAATCGGATGTGGTTGCGGGGCTTAGCCACGCCTCACTTGGTTCCCCCTTTTGTGCATACATTAGGCCGGGTTTACGGCTGTCATGTGGGGCCAAGCCGATTACACTTAAAGTTATGTAGAATAAACAAACATAACACACAGATATAAAACATACTGAATATATGTTTCTAGCATTTTTATCCTACTGGCACCATTAAAGATTGCTTAAATAGTGTCTCTGCTGTATTCCTCTTTGTTCTTTGAAAGCCATTTGGAGAACGCATGTGTCCTGGGGTCACTGAGATGTTCAAAGTGTGACTTGGTGGTCCCCCCCCCCAACTCAGGGTGAAGCTGTAAAACTGTCCGCTTTGTTTACAGGATCGCCAATTTACACAATGGTTTTAGGTCTAGTTTGAGGCATCTGGCTTTAGTGTAGCTTCAAGCCCAGCAAACTTCCTGTCCCATGCCTGGTTAAGATCCAGCATCTTAGTTTTACAACCTCTCCTTTATGTTCCCGAATGAGATAAGGTTATCGGGATGGCACCATGATGTCTGGAGAAGAGGTTCTGGAATATGATCGAGTGTTTGCTCTTAGGTTGGGGGTCTGCTCGACCCTACAAATAACAAAAAAACACTGCAGGAGATTGTGTCCAAACTTTTTAATTTTACTGTATACATTTCCCATTTCCCAGCAGATGTTTTTAGCTTTTTCTCTTGTTTGAATTGAAGCCTGGTGAGGTTATGCCATTGCTGTAAGCCTGAGTCTCCACTATCTCAGCCATGCCAAGAAAATTCTGCATCATTGATCTTAAAAATAAACATCAAACAATGCATGAGAAAAAATATACCTTACACAATGACAGAGTCCAAGTATTCACTCTCATTGAACCCCACCTCTGACTATAATATTTTTCACAAAGTGAGTAGGTGTATTGATTTGTTTACACATATAGTATATTTGTGTGGGATGATACAGTCCCTGCTTTTGAGAGCAAATGCATAATTCTAACAGAAACAGAATCAGAGGTGTAAATATATATATATATATATATATATATATATATGTTCAGAACCCATGCTTAGAGAAAGTCTGATTTCACATGGCTTAGGTTTGATTCCTGGCCCATGCCCCAAACCCAGCCACTTGGGTTGCATAGTTTTCAAAGTGTCTGGCTTAATCTACGATAAATAGATATTCAAAGTTATATAAAATTGGATGATTGTATCAGAAAGGCATACACTCTCACTAACTAACTTATTCTCTATACCACATATCTTGTACAGGGCTTTGGAGCCTATACCAGGAGACACAGGGCACAAGGCAGGATACACCCGAGACCGGGTGCCAATCACAGGGCAAACACATATCACACACTCACACACATATATCACACACTCACTCAAACATAACGGGCAACGTGGAAATGTCAATTAGCCTCACCTGCATATAACTAACCATGGAATACTGGGAACTACCCAAAAGAATTTCCTACTGGAGATAATCCATTAATCTAGCCATCGCTATTTGGAGCTGCTCAGATCGTTAATTCTCCCTAACTTGCCAGAACTTAAAAAATTGATTGTTCATTTGCTGTCTAATACACACAATAAAATTTTTTTGGTATTTGGACTTATAGTATGTACAGTATGTATATGTATGTACAGTATATCACCACATTAAAATGAAACATTCGAGATTTGAACAACCTCAAGACTTTCAGCTTTAATCCGTGGGGTTTGACAAAAGTTGTGTCATTAACCATTCGGAAATTATAGTCTATAGCATGTTCAGAAAGTTTAATCTGGCTTTCCTATTCTTGAGCATTACCAGTGGTTTACTGTTGTGAGCCGCCTGTATTTACTTCATAAAGGTGCTTTTTGACTGTGGACTGTGACAATGACACGCCTACCTCTCAACAGTGTTCTTGACTAGATGTTATCTAATGGTTCTTCTTCACCATTGACAGGGTCATCCACTTTAGACTTCTGTGGTATTTCAGGCCTTTTGTTGTTGCCAGTTAATTCCTTTTTTTTAAAGAATGTTCCAAACTGTTGAATTGGCCACTCCAAAGGTTTTTGATCTCTCTCTCTCTCTTGATCTCTCTCTCTCTGATTGGTTTATTTATTTATTCATTTATTTGAGTCTTCACTTGTACCTCTCTGTAGCTCGTGTTGAGTTGGAGTGAACAGCTTCCACATGCAAATGTAACACTCAGAACCACCACCCCAGGCCTTTTATCTGCTTGTGGAGTAATGAAGGAACAGCTACATCTGGCCAAGCAACTGCTTGTCAGTCATTTGTTCCATATTTATGAGTCATCAAAATGTGGGTGTGTATGAAAATTGCTGTAATTCCCAAATAGTTAATGCCACAACTGTATGTCTCTCATTCACTTCACCTGTCAGTGGTTTTATTGTTATGTCTCAGGTGTTAAATAATGGGACCTTAGGAGCAATGACTGAGATTGTAATTGTATAGAATGAGTATGCATATGTGAGAAAGCACTATGTGCACATGCAATCAGCCGCACAGTGAAATGTCAGAATTTAGAGAGATTGTACAGACTGTGATCAAAGCAGCTCTCCGTCAACTCCAAGAATTTAGAGCTTCAAAGCATTTGAGCTGAGAGCTTTGACCCCCTTGTTTTCTCTTACTCTTTGCGAATCCTACTGTTGCAAATAGGCTGAGAGCCTGTTTACACCATAGCACAACATAATGGGATACAAACCTTTTAAACATTCTTTTACACTCCCATGCGCACATTAGCATGCTAACATCTAATTTCTTATGCATCTACTGTATTTACTACACACCACAGCCTCTGACACATCTGGCTAGATCGACACCATAACACATTATAGATGCAACTCACGAAGTATAAAGGCATAAAATCATAGTGTATGACAGTTTTTGGAAATATTTTTATGCAGAATTTCAGTAAGTTAAATAAATGGTGAATAAAGTAAATGCACTGAAACCTATTTTATAAAACAGAATTGATTTTTTATGTTAAAATGCCAGGATTATAGTGTTGCCAAAGAAGAAGCTGGAACATTGTTCAAACAGTACATTTGTTCTTTTATTGGCAGCGTACAGCCCAGTAACAGGCCTGGGAGTTAGCCACAGATCTACACAAGGTCTGTAGGGTAATGGTCTGTAATAGTGTAGACAAAATAACACAAAGAACTTGCTGAAGAATATAATATAATAAACACAATTGTTCACTCATACAATATTAAAGCAGAACATCGACTTTACATATTACAGTGATTAATGAGGGCAACACAGAAGTTCCTTGGTATATAAATTAGTCATCTTTTTTTTTTCATATATATATATTTTTATTTATATGCATTTGATGTAATGCTAATGTAGCTCCTTCTTCCTAATGTAAATAATGAAGCCAACTTGTATTTAAGGGCTTTATTATCCAGGTTAGCATTGTGTAAACTAAATTAGCGTAATTGGTATTCAGTTTTTAACTAATTTAAAAAAGTTATGCTTAGTGGTTAGAACTGGTGCGTTGCACCTCCAGGGTATGGGTTCGATTTGGTTAATAATACTGCTCCAATTTTATTTATATTTTTCCTCTTTAAATGCACCATTATCATTTAAAGGTGAGCGAAAGATAATTCAGTCATGCAGTCTGCCGAAAGCTGAGCTATTAGCTTTCCTCACATGTTTGCTAATCATAGCTCCTGTGTAAACATCAGTCACCAAAAATGTCTTGGCTGATAAATTACATTTGTGATAAGGGGGAAAATTGTCGAAAATGTCATTTTTGACTGATGCATTGCTGATTTTTTATATATATATTTTTACATGAAGATAGGTGTTATATTGTTTGCTGGTACATAATGCATAAAAGGATTTATGATATATAGTGTCCTCTTTGTGGGTTTATTAATGTTTTGTCAGTTAAACTTATAATAGTTTTTTTTTTTTTTAATCTGCTGTTTGTTGTTTTTAAAAGGGGAAGTTTTGGGAGTTTCCTTTTCTGGTGATTTACTTGTTTTATTTTTCTTTAAAACAAAGTATCCGAGAGTGCTGTTTTTTCCGCAGGAAATCTTGTAACAGGTCACCTTGAGTTACATCGTCCACCATTTTACACAACTATGCTGCGAGCATGTACAGTTATCTGCATTATATGCACGCACGTCCCTCTGACTTTTCATGTGTTTCTGCTACACCGCAGTTGCCCGGGTGTGCAAGAAAATAAATAAATAAATAAACATTGCAACCTGGCATGTTTCAGGGATTTTTTTTTTTAATGAAATGCCATTTTTAGCATATTTACAGCACATGCAAATGTTTGAGTGAAATCATAGTTAAAAATAAGTCATGTAAATGCACATGATATTTAATGCTTGAAGTAATTCAACAAAACATAATAGGCTTTTCCATCCACATTAGTCAACTGAATCTGAGGCCATCATAAGCACAGACTCACCAATAATTGGGGAAAAGAAATAAAATAAAAAGTAAGAAAAAAAGAGACTTTTCTCCTAGTTTTCAGCTGTTTAGTTTGTATGAGTTCATGGCAATTATAGCCTCAGATTCTTGTTCTTGGCTGACAGGAGTAGAACCTGATGTGGCCTTCTGCAGTTATCCAGTAGCTTATCTACAATACCTCAAGGTTTGATGTGTTGTGTGTTTGTCCACCATGGTTGTAAAGAATGCTTATGTAAGTTACTATAGACTTCCTGTAAGCTTGTCAACATTTCTGGCCCTCCACTCATCAAGAAAAGGGTTGTAAATTTTTTATTTTCTTTATTTTTTAATTAATTTATTTCTAGGGACTGTTGTGAGTGAAAATCCCACGAGACCAGAAGTATCTTAAATAGAGTACTCAAACCAGCCGATCTGGCACCCACATCAAATCATGGGTAAATTATAGAAATCACACTTAGATTTTTTCCTCTTGACCCATATCTGAATGATTTTTATGTACATGTAAAGAATATATACAATGCTTGCAAAGTTTATGGTTATGTTTATTTAAAATTATTTAGTTGTAGCCGTTTATGTCAAATTGTTATTTATAATAAATTATTTCATGCCTTTTGACAGATTTTGCATATCATGCTCTTTATGTTAAGATTTTCATTCATTGCTGATTTATTTATTTATTTATTTATTTAAACCAAAGTAAGCCCATATCTGGGAACAACCTTTTTTTTGCAGGAAAATCATATAAGAGGTCACCTTCAGATACATCATCCGTCTCTTCAAACAACAGCATTGCGAGAGTGCACAGTTATTAGGATTACACGTGTGCACGTTCCTCTAACCTGTGTTTCCACTACACAGCAGTTGCTTGGGTGAACAGGAACAAAAAAAACATGCAACATGGTGTGTTTTAAACATTTTTAACCGTCAAAATTTATGATTTTTCATTTTTCATAATTAATCATTTGTAATGCACAGGAAATCAATCAATTATTGACTATAATCGATGATTAAAGAATCTTCTAATCTATAGTTAATATTGCATCTTGTGGTAATGGATGAAAGGAAGTCTCTAATGATGTCTCTAAATTGAGTTTTTGTTTAAACCAACAGTTGTGCAGTAATGAAGTATTAATTATAATCACAGGCACGCAGGATTTTCTGAAGCTGTTTCCTCAGAACTTTTCTGAACACCAGGCACGTTTCAACTCCAGCTTGTGACCTCTCATCTAGTGTAGTATAGCATTCTGCTCTCTATGCTGAAAATCAGAGTCTGAGCAGGAGAAGCATATCAATGCAGGCATTTAAATATCCCAAGATGTGTGCAGCTGATTCCTAATACCGGACTGCAGGACACGAACAGCTAGGAGAATAACTTTCGGTCGCCTTTAAACCCGTAAAAATGCTTTATCTTGCTATTTGTGCTGAGTGGTAAAGAACAGAAATGAGTAGTTTGTTATTAAGGGCAATGTGAAATTGAAGTCAGCAAATTCTTTACTGTAAAAACAGGAACATTTCCAAGTAAAACAAGCTTAGCATTTTCACTCAGTGAAGGGATAGAGCGCGAGTGTGGTGTGTATAACTGGTGGTATTAGTATGTTATCTCTCATCTGCTTGTGACAGACTGAGTAAAACTTTGACCTCAGACTTATTTTATTAAATAAAATATTTTATTAAAGAGCATTTTAAACATCAAAGCAATGGAAAGCAAAGGAAGGGAAGGAGCAAAGTTAATGACCAAATGAAACGAACCTGGCTCTGGTCAGCATAATACAGCTTGGGGAATGGGGGCAAGAGATGTTGTAGAATTTAAAAATGTAATATCTAGATACTATCTGCTAGTCATAGTCACACTAATACAGCAAAATCCTTAGTCTTGAATTAACACCCAGAGTGTTGATTTAACACTTTCAGGGTACATTCGTGACCATTAGGTCATATATAAACACCTGGGGTGTTAAATCAACACTGGGAATTTTGCAGTGAAATTTTACATGATGATGCAGTCAGAAGACAGTTAGGTGTATTTATTTATTTATAGGAAGAATAAGTTTTTAATGGCCGATTTTTCTCTCTCTCTCTCTCTCACACACACACACACACACACACACACACACACACACACACACACACACACACACACACACACACGAGTCAACAATGTGAACTTTAAAAGTTTAAAAAATATTCCGTTTTTACATTTCAGGCTTCTTTGAAATCCGTGCATGAAATTGGACTCCCGAACCATTTAAAATATCTCAATGTAAAATGCCAAAGTGAAAGATTCAATCTTTTATTTCATCACTTTCAGTAAACATTAAATACAAAGCACATGACCTGCTGGTAACTTCCCTTTGTATTTGATACTCAGTGCAAAAAATTCACATCATATAACAGACTGAATGCTAGTGTCACAGAGGTCTGCTCTGCTCCCCTCTTCAGTTAAAGTAGCTATTCACTCTGAATCAGCTTCTTTCTCAGTATTTGCGTTCATGATGGCTGAATAGGGATTAAGATTTGATGTGATAGTAATAATGGGATGTTGGAATGGCAGTAATGAGGGAAGGAGGAGAAAAGATTAATCTTGTGTCAGGCAGTAATCTTTCTGTCTGCCTGCATGTCTGACCATGTGCTCAGCAAGGTCGGACAAGTGGACGCTGGCTAAAAATAGGTTACTTATTAACCATGCAAACACACTCTCTCTCAAGCGCAGACGAATACGCAGACACACACAATGTCATACGTCCACTGTATATGCATAGTAACTTAGTTACTCAATGACAGTCGCAGAGGACATTGCAATTTATGGAACTGTCTGACATTAGCCAGTTCACATTAATCCAGTTGTATGTGCAATGAAGAGGAAGGTCAGTGCGGTAGAAAATTGGCCATGTTAACAGTCAAGCAGAAATGTCGTAAATCTCATAAATGCCTAGTGAAGGTTATGATGTAAAAAAAAATATATCTGAATACAGTTAATTCAGAAAACAAAAAAATTTTGTATTGTTATTACATCAATTTACACTGGCAGAAGGATGGCGGAAGTACTGAGAAATTACATTTAAGTAAAGTCAAATACTGTAAGTGAAACTTGAAGCCTGTACAAACGCAAATGTTAACTTTCTCTAGTGTAATGAAACATTTTATTGAGCTCAGGTCAAGGGGTGCTCAAGTTCTGCACTGAAGTCTGGTAGATTATCCATCTGCAAACACACACACAGACAGCTATTATACCAACTAAATCATTTAGAATGAAAAGGTCACTACAAATGATGAATTTTGTCTATTTTTATGAACTTGATTGAAGAATAGACATTTATGATTTGTAACAAGTACTTTAAAGGTCAACATGAAAATGTACAAGGTCGAAAGTAAGTCATTTTTCTTTCAATGTAATCACTCCCTCACTCACTCACTCATCATCTATACCACTTAATCCTGTATTCAGGGTCACGGGGGGGCCTGGAGTCTATCCCAGGAGACTTAGGGCACATGGCAGGGTACACCCTGGACAAGGTACCAATCCATCGCAGGGCACAGACACACACACTCATTCACACACTACGGTAATTTAGGAACGCCATGGACTACATGTGGGAGGAAACCGGAGTACCCGGAGGAAACCCACCAAGCACGGGTAGAACATGCAAACTCCATGCACACAGAGACGGGAATCGAGCCTGGCGATGCAAGGCGACAGTGCTAACCACTACACCACCTCAATGTAATCAAGTTTTAACAAATATTAATCACAAATGTAATTAAGTTTTAACAAATATTAATCACAAATGTAATTAAGTTTTAACAAATATTAAATTTCAACAAAACTATAGTAAAAATTAGTGCTGGTCAGTATGACCTCAAATAAATGTCATGATCACAATTGAACACCTTGATTATGATTAATGAGAAATTGTTGAGTTCTACTCAATGTTGCTCCCACAGGTTGGGGTCATGTGACTACACACACAGTAGTCTTAAGATAATAATACGTGATCACACCCAGTTGGGAAAGCATTAACAGAATGAAAAAATTAATAAAAATTGAAGGTAGCACGGTGGCATAGTGGTTAGCAATTTTGTTTCGCACCTCCAGAGTGGAGGGTTTGATTCCTGTCTCGGGATGTGTGTGGAGTTTGCATGTTTTGGTGGGTTTCCTCTGAGTACTCTGACATGCAGATTAAACGAATTGTAGTTACATGTGTGTGTGTGTGTGTGTGTGTGTGTGTGTGTGTGCACTGCAATGTTTAAACCTTGATTTCATCGGCGATACCACTTAATTCTGTATACAGGGTCGCGAGGAGTCTATCCCAGGAGACTTAGGGCACAAGGCACAATTGACAGGGTGCCAATCTATCGAAGGGCACATACACATGCTTACTCACTCATTCACACACTACGGGCAATTTGGAAGCACCAATTAGTCTTTGGACAATGGGGGGGAAACCAGAGTACACACAGGAAACTCATCAAGCAACTTCATGCGGGAATTGATCCCGGACCCTGGAGGTGCAGGGCGGCAATGATAACCACTACGCCATCGTGCCACCTTACCTGATTTAACTACTCTGAACAACAACAACAAAAAATGTATTTAGGTCTTTAATCAGTATGTTAAACAAGAAATGTTTATTATTAAACATATTGCGAATTAAGAAATGCTGGAAATGCTTTTTATTTTATTAGAAGAAAAATAAATCAAAAGTAATTGTAAAATACTTTAATCTTCATCATAGTTTAATGTTTTACAGTTAATGTCAGCAGTATGTATGAATCTTTTTGCTATGGGTTTACACTCCAAGTGTCTCCATCTGTAATTAATAAAGCATGAATTTATAGTCATATTAGAATGAGACAGAGCGAGAGAGAGAGAGAGAGAGAGACTGATTGATTACAGTTATAATGTTTAATCTGTAATCAAACATATCAAACTTTGAGTTTTGATGGTCAATTTAATATAATTGCAAATAATTATTATTTTCACAACACAATTTTTAATCAAACTTGAACAATATTTTCAATCCTGGTAGTCTGTTCTTTTAAGTGAACAGCAATACAAGCAATTAAACACATTCCACATTTAGTTGTTTGAAGCATTTTCTAGATGCATCAGCATGCCGGGTGTTAGATTAGATTAAACCACCCTTCATTAAATGACAGAAACATGTTACTGAATCTAAATTAACTCAGTAATACTTTTTTGGCCTGAAGAGGCACTTTAACTAAAAATGCTGCTCGTATTCAATTTTTACTTCACATACGGGTCTGTGCCTGCCAAATCACAAGCTAATTATAAATGCAATACAAATACCATGAAATAATTGGGTAGTGAAATTACAGAAAAACTTGTTATTTTGGCTTTGCCTGAGCACCCAGGATTTAAAATGAAAAAAAAAAAAAAACATTATAATGAAGCTCAAAATCAATAATATAAAGTTTCAAAAGTTTTTCATTAAGTTTCAAATGTTTGAGGTCAAATTAGCATCGTTTTAAAATCCTCAGAAGGTTCCCCAAAATAATTTTTATCGACACTATCTGAAGCATATACTGTATTCTAAATGTATTTATGGATGCACCAACATTTTCCCTGTACCAAAGAAAGTAAGACTGAAAATGTGCAACTCACTCAATTTTAAATGCAGCCATCAATCCATCTAATAATATACAGTATGTGACTGTGTGAAAAACAGTAAAAGAGCAACATTTTATTTAGATTGGATGCCACTTAATTTTTATTTGTTTGTTTGTTTAGAATAAAAATTTGGCAACGAAATTCATTCCTCTTAAAAATTCAGACCGAGTTTTTATTCTAAAATATTTTGTTATTATTAGTTAAAACTGCCCTTTGACTTCCATCATGACTAAGCTGGACTAAGTACACTACATTAGCATTCTTTCTTTCCTAAGGCAAGGATGATATTGATACCGCATTTATTGCCTAACCCACTGGGCATGTTAAATCTCCAGCATACCTCCATAGTTTTGTTGTCTGCAAACAAAATTTATTATGCATAAAAAAATTAAAAAACATATAATCAAAAAATATTTTTGCTTTTTTTTGTAGTGGTTAGCACTGTGGCCTTGCACCTCCAAGATCGAGGGTTCAGTTCCTGCATTGTATGTGTGTGCGTTGAGTTTGCATGTTCACCCCATTCTCCTCCGACAGTGCAAGGATATGTAAAGCATGTTGATTTCCAAATTTCCCATAGTGTGTAAGTGTCTGTGCGCTTGGCTCCAGGCTTCTCGCTCCCCTGTGCAGAAATAGTCAAGTTAACTTAAATTTTCATTAGTTTACCAGAAACCTATCAATTTTAAATTTACTTTAATTAAGTTTCTTACCTTTATTTACATATGCTTAAAAAGATTATTATTTACAAGCACTAGCTAATTAAGCACATTATTACAGGCTGTGGATAATAATATACAGTACAATTATTATCTTATTGTAATAAAAAAATGGAATGAAGCACATTGTTTGTGTGCCTGTTGCTGATGCAAATGTTTTGGCTGTGAATGTTATTACCTGAGTGTCTGTTTTATCTGATATGGCTAACTGCAAGTTGTGAATGTGTTGTGCTAGCAAGAGTACTATAGGACAGTACTGGGCTGGTCTTATGTATGTAAGCTGCATAGAAAAAAAATCTGTATTGTCGAAGTCAATAATGATTTGAACCTGTGTGCAACACAACTGTAAATAAAACCTTACAGTATACTTTGTACAAGCGTGCTGCCTGTCCCGAGAAAACAGGCTGATGATTTGTCCAGCTGTTTCTTCATCTTGTCAATATGTATCTGAATTAATGTCATACACTACCTACAGAAGAAGTCAATAAAGTTTGAGTTGAGAAATATGCTTTGGTATTTCACCAAAAGCATAGTGTTGTGTTGTTTGTTATAAATCACAGAAATGACTGTGAGAAATACAAATCTCCAGATGTTGTCTATCTTGCCTGGTGAAGTCCTGTCAGCATTTAATGCATCGATTTTTCAGCTTCTGCTTGTTTTCCCTTCAGTCTTGTCTGTTAGTCAGAGACTTGAGGATTACTGAGTGTTGTATTTCAGGTTACAGTATACAGTATGTCCTGCTGTGGGGTGAGGCGTCTTGCAGCAGGTTTGAGCCCCATGTCTGATGCTGTGCAGTTAAAGTAAGGACGCACGATTGTGAAGTGAAGTTGAGCTAAGACCAATCTAATTTAAAATAATAATTTGACCAATAGCCAATGCTGATACTGATGTTTCAAACACTCATTTATTTTATTTATTATGCATTTTTCTACAAGGGAAATAGAAACCTTCATTATATCAAAATACTGACTTTAAGCTCTTAATCACACTCTCTTTGAAGGAGCACAAATTCTGTCATTCAACTTTATGAAATAAACTTTAATATAAATTTCTTTCACAAGGCAGAACTGTTGTAAAAAGCCCTTTTAGTCTCCTATACAGCTTCCTACTCAATATGAAGGTCTTTACAGTACTTACTGTACATAAAAAGCATTCAGTGAAACCTACATGTAATGAATGTAAAAGAAATGAGAAAAACAAAATATTAAATTCTTGCTTGTGATTACTTCTCTTACTAGAACATGCCTTACAAACTGCATATTGTTGATCTTTCACCAGGACAGTGAAATACTCCCAGCTTATCACAGTCCGCCTTGCACACCTAGAGAAAACTCAAACTCTAGCTCATACCGAGGTGAAATTTCGAATCACAAATTCACCTACTGGACTGTTTTTGGTTTGTGGGAGGAAACCAAAGGAAATCCATTCAGACACTGCGAGAACCTACAAGGAATCTGCCAGAGACAGGAACCCGAGCTCAGATACTACACCTGCCCCACCATGCCACTCTGGTACTGCTGAAAATATATAAAGTTTGGAACAATATGCTAAGGGTCCACTTTGGCAGAAATCAATCTACAATCTCTTTTATGCAAAGACCTAAAAAGCAGCAATGCTCTAAATAAACCGTATAATTCTGTTCTCTGGAGATCTGGCAGGTCTGATAGGTTTAATTATTATTCTACTTATTTTTCATTACATATTATGGTGTGCTGGCATTTTGTTGAAAATTTATTATTTTCCATTACACTTACACTGAGAAGATTCCTTTAGGTTTTAAAGAATTAGGTTCAGATTTAGAGGAATAATTGTCAATTGTAGTGCGTTAACAAGCTGGTAGATTCATTAGGACAGACAGGCACGCGTGCACACACACACACACACACACACACACACACACACACACACACACACACACAGCAGTCGTGTTGTGTGACTATCTCTCTTTCTCTCTGCCAGGTGTGAATTTATGGCTCTTTCTTCCTTTGCAAAATAACACAGTGATGGCCAGAGAGAGAAAGAAGCACATTTGGAAGATATAGTGCAGCCGTGACAGAAAATCAAACATGAGAAAGTGAGACTCAGAAAGAAAAAGACAGAATCTGTGTACATGAAATGGATGTCCGTGCCTGTCCTGGTGACCTCGGCTTTATAGCCCTGCTGTTTGTTTGGACTGTAAATTGTAATGGAGGTCTGCCTTTTGGTATAACCGATGTGTGTTTGTGTGTTTACTCTCAATGCTCAGAGATGCTCATCTAGGGCACTTTCTCTCTTCCTCGCTCATAAAGCACATTATTGAACCTAGAAGGAACCGACGGAAAGAGAAAAAAAACCATAATCACACATTTTTCAATTTATAATCACTGTCATTTCACAAGGACACATTCTCCTACTTACATACATGTACACACACATACACAAACACAAACACACACACAGTCATAGTGATTCAGTGGAGGTCAGAGGAAGCCTGAGTGAGATGAGTGGAGTAGAGGAAAGTGAAACACTTGAACCTGCACTGGCTTTTTACAACACAGCTCAGGTCTGCAGTAGGAGAGATATCAGACTGAACTGAATATAGACAAATGCTTCAGTTCAGAAGCAGTCTTTCACAGAAAAAGGTTATTTTACAAACAATTACATTATTGTTTTTGTGTGAAAAATGCGATTTCCACTTTCAGCAGCTTGGAAACGTTGCCATTTTCACTATAGTCTGACAAGACAGACCTTGTTTACTCTTTATTCTTTTAGAATTATTTCTGGACACAGATTGTACACATACAGGGGACATGACAGCACAGCGGGTAGCATCTCACAGTCCCCAGTTTGACCCTGAGCTGAGGTGTGGGTTCTGCATGTTCTCTGGGTTTCTGGACCTTTCCAAAGAACAAGGCACTTGATGGATTTAGTGTGTGTGTGTATATGTGAGTGTGCGTTCGTAGTTACAGTTTTGTCAAGACTGTCTTGGGATCAACCTCGACCCCAGGATCCTTACTAAAGATGATGAAATAAATGATTATCCACATACAGTACTGTAATAGTGCAAGTGTAAAAACTCCCAAGACGGATCTTAAAATTATTTGTGGAAACACTAACCACTTTAGGAGGTTCAAGGTGCGGTTTAGCCAGAATTTGTCATCCCAAGACACAGTCGACCTCATGATACCTTTACATTAGAGCTGTAATGAAAGCTGCCAAATGTCAGTCTCAAAGAAATTTAAACAACATACTGTACACTCCCAGTCAAAAGTTTGGATGCAACTCCTAAATCCAGGATCTTTCCTCATTTTTTATCTCTTTCTACATTGGAAAGCAATGTTGAGGGCATTCAATATATGCAATAATCTCCTTTGAACAGTTTATATTAAGATGTGTCTCCTACTTATGCTCTGTAAATCCTTCATGACGCCTCTAATCTGAGGTGCAGTTAATTGGTGATTTCTGAGGCTGGTAACTAATGAACTCTTTCTCTGCAGCAGAGGTATGTTTTGGTCTTGCTTTCCAGGGATGATCTTCATGAGAGCTTGTTTCATCACGGTGCTTGATGGGCTTTGCAAATGCATTTGACAATACTGTTTTTCAAGAACTATTTGACCTTCGTGTATTAAAAAAAAAAAAAAGTCTAAATGTCATATGTGTTATTTCAGATTTTTTAAATATCCAGTATTGTTTCAGATTGGAGACAAATTGATGCAAACTAGTGTCAATACTTTTGACTGGTGTGTCCAAACATTTGATTGTTTGCATTATGTGGTTGAATGCAATGAGCTGGTGTACAGTATGTCTAGACTAGGGCACAAAGCGGGCTCATATTCCAAAAACACTCGTAAACCAAATAGACTTTTCCCATAAGAAATAATGAAAACCCAGATTATTCGTTCTACAGCCCAAAACAATAAATACATAAAAATAATTAATACAACATATAAAGTAAAAATAAAACAAATTAACCTGCACTTAACATTAAAAAAAAAAGTAAAAATAAATCCAGACAGTTAAGTGTTTCTGCAGATTAGGCTAATTGGTTCCCAAATTGCCCATGGTGTGTGAATGAGTGTGTGAGTGTATGTGTGTGTGCCCTGTGATGGATTGGCCCCTTGTCGATGAGTGACTGAGTAAGTGGGTGAGTTTGATCCATCTGTAACTAGGGCTGGTTATCATTCAAGAATTTTTTTATACTTCTACTGGTACCAGTAAAACATTTGGTAGCATTGTCAAATCAAAGTTCACAGCATCCAGCAGTGTGTTTAACACAAAAGTGCTCCTCGCAATCTTTTTGCACATCAGCCTGAAAGATTCTTGTCATGACTTTATGCAGTCCAGATGAATTATGAATCACATCAGATGGCTGTGTACAACAAAGAATGACAGGCTGATACATAATACACAGATGGGGTTTAGTAATGTCCTGAGGCACATGGAGCAGAGAGAAAACACACATGCATGTTTTAGCAGCTTGAAACATAGACTGGCATAATCAAGCCCTCTAGCCATCTACTTAATCTCTGAAAAACATTTCTGCTGCGAATAAAGCCTGAGTATTGACTTATTGTTTTTTTCTTTCTTTCTGTGAACTAATTCTTTATGTCTCCTTCCCTCTCTACAGGACTTGGGAGGAGTGAGTCCTCCTCAGAGAAACTGGAAGGGGATTGCCATTGCCTTGTTGGTCATTCTATTGGTCTGTTCGCTTATAACCATGTCTGTCATTCTCCTCACTCCAGGTACACACACACACACACACACACACACACTCAAAATCATTTGTGTTTATTCAAAAGCAAAAAGGCTTTGTATTTTCCTGTTGTTGTAATTTGGTAATTGTCAAATGTTGTTTGAGCAAATGTGTAACTTGACACTATTTAATGGTTTAAGACAACGTTAAAACCACTGAAGGAAGGCATTGCTTAAAGAAGAAGAGGCATGAAAAGAAAGGTTAGGGATTTGTGTAATGCATAACCATGAGTTCTAAATTGCGTGTTTGTATCAAACCCACGCTATTTTACATTTGCCCACTCACACAAATCACAGTTAATAAGATTCAGGAAGCTACCAATAATGCTGTAAATAGATGCCTTGTTTGTGTCAGGAATATATTTAATAGATTATCTTTCAGATTTAATTAAATGTGGATTAGAAGGAAAAGTCTATTCAAATCAAATCTAAATGCATAATTATGCTAGGATTTCTGCTGACAAATATTTTGCTGATCAGATTAAAGATTATATTAACCCAATGTAAGTACACGAATATTCGCTGACATTCTCTGATAAACACAGTGTAGATAAAAATAATCTCCGTTCAAAATAGTTGTGGCGTCCCAGAATTAACCGGTTGAATACAATGGAATATGCTCATGCATACTCAAGTTATTCAAAGGTTAAATTACCAAATGAAAAAGTTTATATCGATTATAAATTTTGAACTTGTGTTATTCCTTACAAGGCTGTATTTGTTGTGTGTGTGTGCGCGCGTGTGTGTGCGTGCATGTTTTGACAGCGGACACTCTGGCTGGCAGTGACACTAAGCTGACAGTGGAGGATCTGTTTAGTCCTGATTTCTATGTGCACGATCCCGAGGCTCGCTGGATTAACGGTAAGACAATCTACATGAGAAAGGAAACTTTAGGACCTGAGTATTTGTCAGTCCTGCCTCTTCTTTCTCTCTTTTAAACCCACCAGGTGCGATTTCTTTAAGACTGCAAGGGAAGCTCAGCTTCCCCTATAATGTCACAAAATTAATGGTCAAATTATGTACTATTGTATTAACATTTTATTGACTAAAAATGCGTTAGAAAACGTTCATCTCAAAGACGAGTTCGTTCAGAATCAGTTAGATATAGCAGGTCGGCTGACTTGATTTTCTTCTCATACATTCCCGTAGCGTCACAGTGCATTTCCCCGTTGAAGCCCAGCGTCCATTGACTTCAATGCGGCTGCTTTGAACGTTTTTTTTCAGTGCTTTGAAACTAGACGGTCATTGGATAAACGCTGCGATTATGTCCCGCCCACGGACGCTCAGCGTCTCTGGGGGTGAATGAGGAGCAAATGAGGAGTGGGCTGGCCTGGACTCCGAGCTTCTGCGTGATGATTGGAGGGTCTGTCGAAAGATTGCATCTCCTTTTGACTGACAGCGATTTTGTACTATAAGGAATCGCTGAAGCTATTCGCGCTCAGTCCCATCGCGGATTTCTCAAGTTCAGTCGAAATAAAAACTGCTGCAACCTATTTCTTTATATTTGCTTGGCGAAATTGCTTGATTTTCATCATACATTTCACACAATTATACACCACATTCCTTGTTTCACTTTTGCAGAGTTTACTTTTTTTTTTTTTTTTTTTCATTCATTCATTCATTCTAGAGTAGGCTAGGCTAGCGTCGTGGGTAGAACGTAGGGCAGAATTTACTTTTAAATAAATAGACAATTTTATGATGTAGGCCGAAAATGAGCTTCCCCTATTTGACAGACCAGTAGCCGCCACTGAAACCCACATATGTAAAAACTCTCAATGTGCATGTCATGTCAGTAAAGTGGAAAAATATGGTGCGTTAGCTATGGATAGCGCATGAGTGTAAAAACAGGTATTGCTTAAATCCTTGTGGGATGATCAGTGAAGGATAAATTTCCAGTTCATTCCAGTTATCGCTCATGTTTTAGCAGCTATGAACAACTTACCAGCCTCTTAAAGTTGATAAGACAGACAATTTTAACTTGCTACAGAGAAACTGCAAAGCTTTTCCAAAGCTGAAAGACATGAAAGAAGAGCATTTCTTTGTACTGAGGACACCATGAATGTTAAACAAACCTCTCCTCACAGCTTTGCAGTGTTAATGGTTATTCAGTTTGCTTTGTTGAATAACATGAGTTTTTAGTCTTAGATTATGACTAACATACATTCCATAAGTCATAATGAATGAGTTATTACTATAGAAATGATAACATTACATTACAACATGCCTATTTAAATAAGCATGTGAGTTGTCATGTGTCCAGTTATAGCCTTGGAGCTGCTGTTGTTAAAAACTGATATACAGTCCGTATAAAGAATTAATCAACATTGAGCAGTAAAATTAGGTAAAAGATTATATGAAGTTAATCCAGACACTTTTTGTTTACAGAAGTGCAACCTTAATACTGCTCAGTTAAAAGGTACAATAATGGGCTCTCGAATGGTGAAATAAAAAAAGCACCCAGTTCTAATCCCCATGATGCCACAGCCATCCGTGGCCTGGAGTCCAAGTCCAACACTAGCCAATCATGAGTATCCATAAGCTTATGCAGGTGGAAGTGGGCAGACAGCACTTTCAGCCTATTGTATTATGTTGAATGGTGAAATTTTGTTAGATACAATGTGAAAAGTCTTCATAGCTTCATGTGCTTCATATCTATTGGCCATGACAGAATTGGCAGAATAAGGGAGGAAAAAAATATATTAATGCAAATATATCTTTAAAGGTTTAATGGTATTTCAGTAGTGTTCCAAGCTTTTAAAAAGCTTTCTGTGAGGATTTCAGCCAGTGTCACACGAGGATTTAGTAGAAAGACGCTAATGAGATCACCGTTGTTGTTGGCTTTGCTGCAGAATGCATTATGGGCTCAAAACAGGTGCCTGGCAAGACACATTTGACCCCCAAAATGAAAAAGGGACATTATATGGTCTTCTGAACCTTATGTGCAAACAAATTGGGTCCACAAGTGCTCTAGTGCACCAGGCCATGTGAATACTGACATTTACATTTATGGAATTTGGCAGATGCCCTTATCCCGAGAGACTTACAGAAGTGCCTTGAAGACTCTATTAATAAATACATCCTGATAGTGGTTCACTAGGTCATGGACTAAGAGTACCATCAGTCTAAAACTCTGTTGGAGAGGTCGTATAGTAAGAAAAGCACAGAGACAACACATTGAAGTGCTAATTTAAGTACTTCAGAAGGAGGTAGGTCTTTAGATGTCATTTGAAGACTGCCAGTGAGTCTGCTCTTCGGAGGAAATTCATTCCACCACTCCAGGTGAGAGGACAGAGGAAAGTCTTGCTGCATGCCTTTCTTGAACCCTGAGAGGAGGTAGCATCGGTTGAGCAGTGCCAGATGATGAGATGGAGCAGGGTGCAGTGCAGGGTGCTTTGAGTTAAGTGGGTTCTGGTCTGTTTTTGGCTTTCTAGGCAGGATTACTGTTTTGAATCTAAGGCAGGCAGTGACAGGAAGACAGTGGAAGGAGCGTAGCGATGGGGTGGCATAGGAAAACCTGGGAAGGTTAAAAACAAGCAGAATCACTTCCATAGAATGAATGATACTCAGGAGCAGACCTGCTACGGGCGAGGTGCAGTAGTTAAGTCTTGATATGACAAGGGCTTGAACGAGCATCTGAGTAGCCTGCGTGGAGAAAAGTGGAGGAATTCTTTTTCTGATGTTGTAAAGGACAATTCGACCGCAGCATGTCGGATTACCAAGGTGAGATTAAAGGAACAGTTGGTACATGGTTACCCCAAGGTTGCATGTACACTACTGACTCAATATCTGAGAATTGTCCAGGGAGATTACAAGATCCTGATGTGGGGATGAATCACCTGGGATGAGCAGCATGGGATTGCTGGCATTAGGTTTTAGCTGATGAGCAGCCATGCATGATGATGATGATATTCCTGCTATCTGTGCTGTGAATCCGAACAGAAACATGAGTGACTGAGAGAGATGGAAGGAGAGGACAAGCTGAGTGTCATCATCATAACGGTGGCATGAAATCCCACGTAAGGATTTGATCAGCAAGAGATACTGAAGCAACACATGATATATACAACATGATATATTTGGACACTATGCTATGCATCTGATTCCACATAACTCTTGCATGTTGCAGTAGATGTCCAGATGTTTTATGTCTGCGATTGTCATATGCTTGTTATTTCTGAGACCTTGATAAAGAGTATTTATTGCATGTTAAATAAATGTAAGTATATAACACAAATTCCCAAACCACAAGCCCATATGTAGACTACCATCTACCAGAAATTTACAACATCTAACTGAAAACCTTCAGAGACACTGTTTCAACAGCTATGTAAGAGAGTAAGTGAGTGACAGCAGGGCTGATGGCTTGATTTACAGCATGCTTTAGTGAAGCTAGTCTCAGTGTCCCGAATGCTGTCACTTTCCCATTCTGGCCATTATGATGGATGGAGTAGAGGGTTGTGCCTTTGTGGAAAGTGCTTGTCTATTATGTGATTAGAGTGATCTGGAGGTATTTTACATCTAATGTATTTTGGTTTAGTGATATATTGAAATATTTTATGTATGGGGGATGTCTAAGAAAAAAAGAAAGAAAACTTTTTGGACCACAATTCTTCTGCAAAATTGACAGTTCAGTAATATCCACCCAGTCCAGTTTCAGTATTTATAATGCTTTCTTTTTTTAATCCATGCCACTAATTTAACTCTTTTGAAATTTTAAGATTTTCTTTAGCCAAGCAGTGTATTTAATCCAACCCAGTTCATTTTTATTTTTACTCAAGACTGTGCCACTCCCATATACACCAATGTACTTTTTTGTTCTTTCATGATTATTATGAAAATTTAGGTTTTTAGTATTCATGTGTGTGTATGTCTGTGCGCACATGGGCGTGTGTTTATACCTCATTAACCTCTCCAAAGCACAGATGAATGATGCAGATCTGTTGGTAAATATGTCCCAGTCTAATAGTCTTTTGCAATCTCCATACAACAGAGCTGAGAGCCTTCACAAGCAACAGCACTGCACATGCAATAAGAAACCTGAGTTATAGCTCAATACCCAATCCTAACTGAGGTGCAGAATGAGGTATTGCGCTTTCAGGGTTTGGCCATGAGTTGAAATAGCTGTACGAAGGTTAAATGTGGTACTAAATTTTTGGAAGGAGTTTCATTTGGAAATATTTCAAAATGAATAATCAATACATTAATGGACAAGGTAACCCACAATTTACTCATAGTCATTAACTGATCAATATGCCAGGAGAACTTAGACGCTGGGAACTGCTAATGGCAAATATATAAATATAGAATAGTGCTGCTGAAAGTCACTGACTCGCTCTAGTGAAGCAAGTCCAGGTGAACCAAGTCCGTGTGTGTATGTGTGTGTGAGAAAGAGAGAAACTGAACGATGTGTAGATTGTAAACTAGAAATTGGATCATTCCTAATTTTAAAAAGCTTGTACTGCAATATAATTTTTTAAACAAAATATCCTCAAATGCACACTCTATAGTAGTATGTAATAGTAATAATAGTGGTATAACAGTTATAGTAAGTATTTAAATATATTTTATAAAAACTACTCAGGAGCCCTTAGACTCCAAGCAGACATACAAGCAACTGCCATACACTAAAAAAACTTTAACATCCGCAATACAAACAGGGTACGATAAGAGTCTAGTGTATTCTTAGACATCAGGAAGGAGTCGTTTATATCGACCTTGTAATGTTTTTTTAGCAAAAGAAGGCAGACAGCATCTAACAAGAATCCTAATCCACCTGACAAACACAGTTAAATATCGGAAAAGAGACATTTTGGTACTTGGACATGACATCAGAAGGAGCTGGGTGACAAGTATAGGGAGAAATAAAAAATAAGCAGAAAGTGGATATGAATGAAAAAACACATTGGGTGATGGAAGGAGTGTTTGGTGTATAGCTTTGACAACAGTTCAAATTTCCTAGTTTAACACTCATAAAATATTTTCTACAGATAGAACACGCACATACCGTATACTGTACAATAATCAGTCATAACATCATAAGCACTGACAGGTCAAGTGAGTAACATTACCTCCTTACACTGCACCTATCAAGGGGTGAGATATATTAGGCAGCAAGTGAACAGTCAGTTCTTAAAGGTGATCTGCTATAAGCAGGAAAAAATAGGTAAGCATAAGGATCTGAGAGACTTTAACAAGGGCCATATTTGATGGGTATAAAGTTTGATGGGTTAGAAAACAGCAGGTCTTCTGGGGCGTATGCCGTGGTTAGTACCTACCAAAAATAGTCCAAGGAAGGGTAACCTGTGAACTAGTGAGGGAGTCATTGGTGTCTGCAGCTCATTATTCTGCATGGGAAGCAACAGATAGCCAGTTGTAGCATGTAGTCTGTGCTACCAAAGCTACAATTTGCTGAAAAATCTTATTATTGGCTGTTATGAAGGTGTCAGAACCCACAGCGCTTGTTGTGTATGGGACTGTGTAGCCACAGACTGGTCAGAGTATCAGGTTTTTTTTTTTTTTTTAAAGTCTTGGTTTGTATAGATGTCTGTGTTTGGTAAAATGAACTATTTTCCTTTGTTCTACTAAAGACAACATTTCTCCCAAATTCTAAATATTAATATTGTTATTTAGTGCTTTAATTTATAGAAAATTACACCACATCAAAAAAAAAAAAAAAGATGCAGTATTTTATACTTATATATTGGCATGCAAAAATTAAAGTGGATCAGCTTTGCTTGATGGATTTCAATGAGGGTCTAGATCTGAAGATTGGCTGGCCATGACAGGGTCTGGTGTTCCTTGGGGGAAAAAAAAAACAATGCCAAGGGTTAATGAACATAGTCAGAACAGAAGAAAGCAAATGTTCTTTGAGGATAACCTTGGACATGGCTTGGTTCACATGTCCTTCACAAAAACAAAAAAAAAGTGCCTGGTTCCAGCCCTGTTAAAGCAGGATCATCACCGATCCTGGATCATCACCGATCCTCCTTTGCATTTCATAGTTGGTATGAGACGCCGTGGCTTGTAAACGTCTCCAGGTCTTTGTCTAACCATACAGTATGATGAACAAGTGTTGGCCAAAACTGGAATTTGGACCAATAAGAGGTGACCTTACTTTGCTGACCTTACTACATTGCTCTTCTTTGCTTCTCATTGCTGAAGGCCATTTTCTGGCTTTGCTTCTTTGACTTCTACTGCACATCTAGGATCCTGTTTTTAACTGTCTTCACTGCGTGCTTCAATCTGGCTGCAGTTTGGCATTATGTTTGAAGGTCACTTGATGTCATCCTGTGGTTATTGAGTGACATTTGAATGAGTTTGCAGTCATCCCTGTCAGTAGAGATTCGTTTTTGCCATCTGCCAGTCTGTAGTTTTGTTGTTCCTAGTATCTCCTGCTTGACCTTGTTCTTGTACTGCCATTTTAGAAATTTTAAAGATGGTAGCAACCTGTATCCCTGTGCCAGTAAAGTCAGGACTGAGTCATTTGGCTTAGCGAACAGTTATTTTTTAAATTCCGGTTAGCTTTGAGGTACTACTAGCACTGCTTTTGCCATCCAGGTGGTTATCCATTCTAAGAGGAGGCTAATAACCACAGCAATATTTTTTATACTTTTCCTCATTTAATAAAATTTGATTCAGGTCAACACCTAATTAGAACATCATAAAGCAGTATGAGGTGTGCTTGTGTTGAAATTCAACATACACTAGGAAGGAATGGTTGCCATACCTGAAAAGATGCTGATTTAAGAAAAAATGACAAAATCTAGAAAACAGTATATAAAGTACCAACGTAACATTTTCAGAGCCATCACTTAGTTCTTGGTTAAAGCACCTTTGGCAGCAATGACAGCCTTGAGTCGGCTTTTGAATCTTGCTACAAGTTTGGCATACCTTTCTTTTTGAGGATTCTTCCATTCTACTTGCTAGAATTGTTGCTTGAGTGCATTTATCCAGTTGTTGGATGTGTCTGGGTTGGATGGTCAGCGCTGGTGCACAGAAACTTTCATGTCTCTCCAGAGGTTGGGTTCAGGTCTGGACTTTCACAGAGATTTACCGAAGCCACTCCTGTATTTGCTTGATGGTATGTTTTTGGGTTGTTGTTTTGTTAAAATGTGAACTGTTGCCCCAGTTTAAGATCTTGAGCACCATCAAATGCGTTTTTACTCAGGATAGCTCTTTATATCTCTACATCCATTTTTCCCTCTATATTGAATAATGTCCCAGTCCAGGTTGCAGAAAAACATCCCAACACCATCATGTTGTGACTACCGTTTTTGACTGTAGGAATGGTTTTATGAAGGTGATGTGCAGTGCCTGATTTCAAATAGATTCATCTTTGTGTCATCAGACCCGATGATTTTTTTTTCTTACAATCTTAAAGTCCTTCAGGGGCTTTTTGGCAAACTCCCAGCAGGCTGTCATGTGCCTTTTAGAGGAATGGCTTTAGTCTGGCCACTCTACTACTGAGGCCTGATTGGTAGCATGCCGCAGTGATGGTTGTCTTTTTGTAAGACTCTACCAACTCCAATAGGAAACTCAGGATCTCATTTATAGTGACCCTTGTGTTCTTTGTTACCTGGCTAAGCAAGGCCCTACATCTCTGATTACTCGGGTTGGCTGGGTGGCCAGATCTGGGAAGGGCATTGGTTGTCCCAAATCTCTTCCATTTGAGTATGATGATTCCGTTTGAGTTCTTGAGTTTTCTACATGGTGATGATGCTGATGACCAATCTATGGAGTACAATATTCCTGCCTCAAGTCAAATTCACTGTTGATAGAACAGGATTTACTACATCCTTAATAAATTAATGGAAATTACTCACCCCTATACTCTTAGCTATAATTTAGCAACTATTAACTGCACCCTTAACTAAATAGCGACTATTAGTGATTATGAAACTGTAGGGGTAACTGGGCCATGCTGGTTCTACAGAGATGGTGGGTTGCAGAAACTAGGAATTCATAAAAAAACTAAAAAATTCTAGGAAGAAGGTGGAGCTTTAGGGATTGTCTTGGACAGAAACTTTAGTTCTTTCATAAAGGCATTTAAAGACTGATGAGATACTATCATATAATGATATAATAATGATAGTAATATATCACAATAATGATCATACTCTCACATCACATGCCTCACTGTGTCAGTATTTTATAATATCTTTCATCTGACCTGGATAACAATGTAAACCAAATTCAGTTTACTTCACATCTAATGTGTGCCACTTTCCTGTTTGGCAAATTATAGATGAGAGTGAGAGGCAACTCAAGGGATCAATGTTAAATAAAAAGGTGTGTGTGTGTTTGTCTATGTGCATGTGGGGAGGAGTGGGGAGTTACATAGTAAAATGTTGAATAAAACATTCCTGTGCTGCTCTGTATCCACGAGTTGTATGGGAACAAGCGAGAGCTGCACTGAATAGTATGCATTATTAGTGGACATGTGATTGCATGGTTATTGTGTCTGGATCTGGCAGATGAGTGTGTGCGCGTGCTTATGTGTGTGTTTGTGATAAAGGGTGGGAGAGGGAGGGGGGGAGGGCTCTATCAGAGTGAGAAATGTGCAGTCATTGGTTGTTATGGTAACAGGATAGAAGGATGAAGCATGTGGGGCATTCAGGTCTTTTTTTGGAGGTAGCATGAATATTTCAGTGGGTCATTTCCCTCCTAAGCATGTGTATGTTCATGATTTTCACGATTTCTTGAATGGTTTAGGTATGTTAACAAAAATTCATTGATATGTGTGTGAAAGAATGGAATGGAGTTGTTGGAATGGTTGGATGATACTTTTGCTCTACAGAGACACACACAGACACACAGTAACATTTTAGAGCACTTTTTTTTTTGACCAGTCCTAATAAGAGTATGAAAGTGTGTGCTGTAACATCATAGATAGTTAAGTAATTTAGAGTAGGCTGAAGGAAAATACTGATGAACATGTAGGAAGGTGTAGGCGTGGACTATAGGGCTCATTCATTCATTGATCATACTGTATGAACAAAGGAAAATAAAAGAAAGAGCTAAATATTATTGCAAATAAATAGCTAAAAGCATAATTTTAAAACTTTATTCATATTATTTTAATGTTGGCCAGACCAAATCAAGTTGCATAAAATCTTCTTTGTAATTATTATTTTTTTAATGGCCATCCAGACACATTAGCATTCTATATATTGCTTCTTTTGTCTGAACACTCACTCTCCACTTTATTAAGAACACTTGTACACCTGCTCATTTATGCAGTTATATAATGAGCCACTGTGGCATCAGCTCCATGCAAAACAAATGCGGTTACAACAGGTCAAGAGCTTCAGTTAATGTTCACATTTAACATCAGCGTGGGGAAAAGTGTGACCTTTGCAACTTAAAGCATTCTTTAATTTTATGTTAAGTATTTCAGAATGTGCTGATTAACTGGAAATTTCACACAAAATACTCTCTAGTGTTTATGCAAAATGGTGAAAAAGTTTGTGACAGTTCTGTAGGAGGAAATGCATTTAGAATCTAGGCCTGATAGGCCTGCCAAGAAGGATATAGCAACTTCAATAATGACTCTTTACAACTGTGGTGAGAAACATATTTCAGTGGAACCTTGGATTACGAGCATAATTCGTTCCGGGAGCACACTCGTACATCAAAGCATTCGAAATAGTGGAAACTTAAATTATTCGTTCCACAGCCCAAAAAAGTAAAAACACAAAAATAATTAATACAATACATAAAGTAAAAAAAAACAAAAACAAATTAATCTGCACTTTACCTTTAAAAAAAGTACAAATAAATCCCGACAGATAAGTGTTTCTGTTTATGCGCGCAGGCGCTGTGTGTGTGAAGCCAAAAGATCCATTTGCTCCTTTTCTGTATCAGCCTGTCATTATGTGTGTGTGCGCGCGTGTAATTTGACACCGTACCCCTTCACACACACACTCTCTTTCTTGCCTTTATAAGCGCAGGTACTGGAGAGTGTGTGTGTGTGAAGGGGTACGGTGTCAAATTACATGCGCACACACACATAACGACAGGCTGATACAGAGAATAAGCAAATGGATCTCTATAATGAGACTTTCTTTTGCTTTATACACACGTGTGTTATTATAAACAGCACACGCGCGCTGTACACACATGCTTACACGTACACGCGTGCACAGATATTTATATCAATGAGAGACAAGCACTAAGACCAAGCAAGGAAGACGATTACCTGCAATTCCACAGCGCAAGAGAGAGAAAAACCGTTAGCTCGGTTGTGATCACGTGACGCTTGGCGTCAAAACAAGAAGCGCATGCGTGATACATGATACTCGGTACTCGTAAACGGTGCTCGTTCTTCAAGTCAAAATTTATTTAAAAAATCTTTGCTCGTCTTGCGGAATACTCGCAAACCTGTTACTCACAATCCGAGGTTCCACTGTATGTCAGTATGCACACAACATTGAAGTGAATGCTTCAAGAGCAGAAAAACAGATTCAAGAAAAAGATCCTGATTTTTTTTTCCTCTTCTAATCTTTAATTGTCAAATTTCCATGAGTCTGTGCCGATGATAGCTTCAGATTCATGTTCTTGGCTGACTGGAGTGGAACTCATGGTCTTCTGCTGTTGTAGCTCATCTACAAGGTCTCAAAGTTTGATGTGTTGTGTTCTAAGATCCCTTCTTACCATTGTTGTAAAGAGTGTTCATATCAATTTCTATAGGTTTTCTGCCCGCTCAAGATGCTTCAGCATGCAGACCTACTGCACATACTGTAGAATGTTTGTTTCTTTCCTACTGTCCTGTGTAATCTCTGAGGGTGTTTGGGATCAACAATTTTAGGAATAACTAAACCAATTCACCTGGCATCAATGACCATGACACATTTAAAGTCAAGTTTATGTTTTTCCAAATCTGATGGTTAATGTGAACCTTAACTGAAGCTCTTGACCTATATCTGCATGATTAGATAACTGCATAAATGAGAAGATGTGTCTAATAAAGTGGATAATGTGTGTGTGTGTGTGTGTGTGTGTGTGTGTGTGTGTGTGTGTGTGTGTGTGTGTGTGGAGGGAATGTTAGTGAGAGAGACAGAAGTAGAAAAAAATGTTTCCTGTAGGACGTGTCTGATGAGTTGTATAGCAGACACGATTCTGACGTCTGTCCGATTGAATGTTAATCACCTCCTTACGGTTAAATAAACAGTACAAATGTTTTCCAATGCATGGTGTAAAAGACAGTGGTGGAAAAAACGAAAAAAAGAGAAATAAGAAGTACATTCCTTCCTATACACTATCTAAACTGCATTCAAATATTTGGTTAATATATGCAGACTCAAAGGATATTCTGATCAGTAAAGAAATTATGGATATACACCTCTCTCATGAGCCAGTAAATCCCAGACTTAACTATGATTGTTCAACAGCTTACTGGTGTGAGATTTAATGCATGAGTAGTGGTAACAGAGAGTGCTAATTTTAATTCTCATACAGTTGTCACTTTCCAATAACTCTCCATCATCAAAATATTTTTTTTCTGTATATGTGAAACACACAGCACTTCCATTTCTTATCCATGAAACAAGGAATCTATCTAAATGACACTTATCTCAGTAGTAAAAGAATAACTGCCATATGAAAAACAAGAAGGTGTAAATCTCTGGCATCACTGTGTTTCTGCATATAGAATTTTTGCCTTTTGGTTTTCTTAGGTTTCTAGGAATGTTAGTCATAAGCAATTTCCCCCTCACAGTAGGAGTCCTGTAAAGATCTGATGCATTTTTCTTCTATGACATATAAAAACGATCAATGCCGCTTTCTGAGATGTTGATGCCTACACTTTGTTCAACAGCTCCACCAGTTTAACACAGAATTCCAACTGCTTGAATGTTTATGTAACAGAGAAAAGGCATTCGTAATATAAATATCCAATGTGTTAACCGCATACGTCACTGTGATGTACTATCTAATTTTTAAGGGCAGTCTAGATTCTGACTTGGGGATTGCCCATGGCTAGGTACAGTATAAACCTGTTCTTAATATATCTACTGTATATAGAGGTCTATAGCAATAAATACATTCTGAACCGTGCTCCCCAGGTCATGGACTACGAATCTATCTATCAGTCTAAAAACTCTATAGGGGAGTTAGTATAGTAAGGGAGGCACACACAACACTTTTTTGATCTAAGTGCTAATTTCTTTAGGAAGAGAAGGCCTTTAGTAATTATGACTGCGAGTGAATCAGCTGTTCAGACGTCTCGAGGAAATGTCATCTACCACCTGCAAGCCAAAACAGAGAAGTCTCTTAATGCATGCCTTTCTTGTAGCTTGAGAAATGGTGGCACCAGTTAATCAGTGTTAGAAGATGAGATGCAGCAGGTTTTGTGGGTGCTGGTCTGTTTTTTGCATTAAAGGCAAGCTCTGGTGTTTTAAACTCTTGAGACTTGAATGTCCTCATATGAGGAGGTGATATTTTCTCCCAAATCCATGGTATATATATAGCCAGGTCCATACATTTTGGAACACTTATGTTTTTGGGGGCATTTGGCCTCTTTACACTACCACATTAAATTTGAATAAAACACTCAAGGGTGCAAAGTCATCACTTTCTGCTTTAATTCAAGGAAAATGTGGCATTAACTATTCAGGAATTACATCAGTTTTTATACACACACCCATTTTGGGTTCATAAATATTGGAACAAACTCACTGTGATGGTGTGGTGGTTTGGAGGCAAGATACACACACACACACACACACACAAAACATTTGTTTCAAAATGTATGTATCTGGCTGTATCCTTGCAAGTTATCCCCATCGGGTATTATTATTATTTTTTGCCAAGCCTTTATTAAAAACTTTGAAACATTACTAATAAACAGAAAAAGTGAGAAGAAACTACAGTGTATACAACAGTAAAGTCTGTATGTCAGGAGGGTAAATCTGACACAAGCAAGCACATACAGGAAATCAGTGATAATCAGAATGTTGGAAGGTTAAAAAAGGTCATGCAGCGTCATTCTGGATCAGGAGTGGAATGATGCTACAGACAGACCTGTACAAGGTACAAATTCCAGTAGTCTAGTCTCTAAAGGACAAGCTGAACCATTCACTTCAGTGGCCTGTAGACAAATCCTTCTAATGAACCCCTGATCACCCAGCATTAAAGAAGCAAATACTGTGTTGGCTGTGTTGGTAATCTCTGCCCCCACAAGAAGAGGAAGAAAAAAGAAAAGAAAAGAAAAAAGATTCAATTTGATTTGTTAAAAAAAATCAAATAATAATAAATCGGCTTGCCAAGTGAGGCTAAATAAAAAGTCTGAATCTGAAAGTTGCCACAGCCACCTGTGGCCACGAGGCCACAAGAGGCAACTTTTTGTGATTTCTGTATTGGAGGGAATGCCATTAGTTACTTTCCTGTCAGACAGAGTGGCACTAATCAATCATTTACCCTTGTGAGCTCATATGTGTGTTGAGCAGGCATGAATCATTGGTCTATTCTTACACCCCTAGCAAGTATTTCATATCAACTATGACAAAAGGAACTAGGTCACTTCCCACACATTAAGAGAGCAGGTGCTCTTTTCTGGATGCCTGACCATGTACAGCATGCCAGAGGCACTGAGAAACTGTGCTACATTGTTAAAAATCTGAGGTACCCTTTGAAATTCTGCTTTCCTACATCAATAATGGGCTGCTTCGACATGCTGCTATTGCTCATTGAAAATAAGCAAGAACCCAGACAAACAGATCATTAGTTTAAATTGAACTGTGATGTATTAATTCAGCTGCTGACCCATTCTACATCCAATTTATCATATGAAACACAAGCACCAGTTTTGGGTCGATGTAATTGTAGAGTTTGTTGATTTGGGGTGTTATACAAATCATAATCAAAGTTCTCAGCAGGTGTCACATTGTAGGCATACAGTAATCACACACTGATCCATAATCCAAACAGATAGGGTAGCGCTGAAACCTGAAAACTCTACAAATACAAATATAACCAGGGACGGGGAAAGGGCCCATGGAGATCTGTGAACTGCGTCTCACCGGTAGCACAATTTCGAACTGCAGCAGTGACAGTAGGTCTTCGTGATAGATTGTGTTCTAAATATCAAAAGGAAAATACTGGCGTCTAAGGTTGTATTAAGGTGGGAAGGCATCCAGTCATGTTGGACTAGGTGTTTGCACCGACTCCAGAGCAGCTTGTGACCAAATATAAGTAATAGAAGTTGTCTGAAACGGTTTTGAATTTTAAAGGAACAGCTGGTGTAATCATGGCGTATTTGTTGATTTGTTTCCCCAAGGTATGTTTTTTCAATTTAATTTATAAACCTAATCTGTATGCAAAATGTAAATTGAGAAGATAGTGAGAAAAGAGACAGGTAACATCTGTTAGGGAAATGCCAGGTAGAAAATAAAACCAGGCTTGTAGCAGTTTATACCTCCTGTGTAGTAGTATTTGTATGTCTATTAGCTATGTGCTATGTGAATTTGAGTATTCACATAGAATTTAAATGTTTTTTTGGGGGGTGCTGTTGAATGCTCAATTCTTATAATACCATCAAATATAATATAATAAAAAGACACTGATCTATATAGAAGTGAACTGGTGACAGGATCATTGGCACCCGAGGCTCAGCCATGCCTGCAGAGACCAAACGCCAGCCCAACTCATCCAATACAAATAATGCAACACAATTCTGCTAAAAAATTATATATGCATATACTGTTAATGGAAAATAATAAATTAATAATCTACTACTATAAGGTGGTGACAGTAAATCCTCTTCACATCAGTTCAGCAGACCATTGTGTTGTTGATTATTTTCCTACAGCACACTCAAGTTTTTCATTCATTTCTTTGGAAAAATCAATGTTAGAACATTAAATGGACATCCTGTACATTAACACAAGCATTATCAATTTATTAAATATAAGACTACAAAGCAAAGAGTTTTTATGGGACAACTATATGTGATTAGGTTTATTTCACACTTAAGTGTTAGGCATTTTTCAGAAATATTAGTGTCAATGCAGCACTTCAAAAAAGTGACAACTATCTTAGATGTGCTTTTGCATGGAATATGTTTGTGCAAAAGCAAATCTCAGTCCCTTCTTGAAGTGCTGCACTGACACTTATATTTATAAAAAAAATATTCATGACACTTAAGTTAAGTGTGAAATTATTCTAATCTGTCCTTATCCAGGAGGGGCTTTGCATCTATTTTGAATCATTCTTCTGTGACTGTTTGATCATAGGAACTGTTGTTATGAAATACAGTACATGCTCAGGTGGCATGTGGTGCTCCTGCTGTCTGATAAAGCACTACCTCTTTCCTAATAGTAGCTTCCGAAACAATCAGGATCCTGTGTGTGAGATCAGTTGTGATTTATCAGCTGTGATGGTTCGGCTGCCATGCAGCTTCCGTGATTAAGAGCTGCAGCTGTATCTAAAGCTAGTTGGTTTTACTGTCATGATACAAGAGTTGTCTATTTTCCTTATCTAAAGGGCAAACGCATATGTAGTGTTTGGCTGTGTTGTGATCTACCAGTCATCCATTTTAGTGCCATTTTAAATATCTTCTTGTGGGCACATCTTTTGTATTAGCTTGTGCAATACATTTTCACCCATTCATTTTCTATTTTTGTTTCTGGAAATATTAAAGGAGCATAAAAGACACTGCAACCAGGGTTGTAAGATCCGTCAAATTCAAACCATAATATACAGCAGTGGCCAAAAGTATTAAGACAATATATATGCTATATATTATAGTTCTCCTTGGGCACAAAACAAATGATTGCACCAATTACTGTATTAATTTACTAAATACTGATTGTTACAGTATATGCCAATTTCTTTGCATAAAATAACCTAATATCTTGATTGTCATTATTTAAAAGACTTTAGTATGTGGTTCATTAAAAAAAATATGTAAAAAAACATTTTACTTTTATCTCAATAGTTTTGGCCAACACCCATATGGTTGCAGTAGTGGGAAAGTCAATGCTCAGTGGAGAGCAACCTCATCAGATTGTTCAGAAGAACCCCAAGTCGTCTGGTGTGTGCAATAGGGAAAAATGAATGCTGCTTCTCCCTGGGGCTTGAAGAAGATGAAATGAAAATGGGTTTTTCTGGATAATATTGGACAGCTGCTGTAGAAAAGGCGGAATTTAGAAAAGATGTGTGATTGAGAACAAGGGTGGACAAGCAGCTGGCTATAGTGGCGAAGGAAAATGAAATGTTTCAAGGTTTTTAAAATGCAGTTGAAGAAATTATGAAAGCGGCAGGTGCTCACGGATGATAAGGGAGATCTGACGGCCAAGACACTTCCTAAAACGTGCAACATCACACCACCTACACAAATATTTTTGCAACTGGTTATGCAGATAATTTTGATGACATGAAAATACAAAACGTAAAAGCAAGGAACGGGACGGTGTGCTTTGTTATGGAGATAAGGCACACAGATGTAGATCTCATTGAACTCTGAAAAGCACTGGACCATTTGTGTGGAATGTCTGCGCTGCTCTCCTGTCCTGCTTGCTGCCCTTGAACACTTGAACAAGCTCTTATGCTTACATCAGGCTGCAATTTATCGACTGCAGCACTGCCTTCAATACATGCCACTATTCACTCCAACTAAAGTTTGCTTCTAAACTCAGGGAGCACTGACACGCGCACACGCGCACACACACACACACACACACACACACACACACACACACACACACACACACACACACACACACACACACACACAAACAGTTACAGTCCTGATCTGACCTGCATTGCAGAGGTTTAAATTTTAGCATTCCGAACAGTTTGAAACTTTGTGAAAGACAGGAAAGACAGTTCAAAAATATATACTGCAAATTCATTTTAAATATTTTATGCTCATCCAGCACCAGTAATAAAAATCTAATTGAATATATATGGAGTCAGCTATGCAAATCTTTTGCTTTGATATTCAGAGTCTCTTTCTCTCTCATGCACACACACACGCGCGCACACACACACGCACGTGCGCGCACACACACACACACGCGCACACACACACACGCGCACACACACAGTTGGTGTCATTTAAACACACATTGACTAATTAAATAAAAACCTGACTTCTTGCCATAGAGATGCAAAGTGCTTCAGAGAGGCAGGAAATTCACATGCTTGTTCTCTCGGTCTCTCTGTCTCTTTCTCACACACTCCCTGTTTGTTGAACCTTTTCAGAATCTGAAGTTATCTACAGGAACCGGCATGGCCACGTCATTAGGTTCAACATCCTTACGAATGAAACAGAGATCATCCTGATGAACAGTACATTTGTGAGTGTTTTTGTTTTTATCCTTGTGGTCAGAACACACTACACACTACACACATACAAGAAGTAAATAGACACCCAAAGCTTAATAATAAAATATATGCACAGAAATGTGTTAAATTTTTTAAGCAGTAAGGGTTTAGTTATAAATATATTATTTATACTTTGCTGACTTTCCGTTCAAGAGCAACAGTTCTATGCCAAGGCATGCAGTGAGATTATTGTCTGTTATTGTCAACAGACTTTCCATATAGCACATAGACGTCTTTCAAACGGCCCAGACCGACCAGTTTATGATTCAATTGGTGTTTTAACCTTTTGTTTAAATTGAACTATAAGTATGTAAAAAGTGTTTACAAATTCCTGGCTATTCATCTCCGGGACAGTTCATCCTTAGATTGACCAACAATCTGGGCTTTTGAAAATCAGAAATTTCTTTAGTATTTCTTCTTTTGTGTGTAAGGTGTCTCGAGCAAATATGTGTTCTTTTATTAGATTCTTAAGAATCAAGCAGTACATTAAAACACCGCTGGAGGCATCACTTCTCTGTGATCTTTTATACATACAGTACAGTAAGCCTATGTGACTGAAAAGATACACGCGGTATATATTTGACTTTAAACAGGACGGGCATTGGCGGCTCACTGGTAGTCCGCTATATGGAAGGGTGGGGTTTGATTCTCATGTCTTAACCCAGCCATGAGGGATGGACAGTATCCCTAGTGTTGGTTCCAAGCCCAGAGAGGTTTGCATCAGGTAGGGTAAGGAACCTCTGTTGTGGTGACCCCATAAGGGGAGCAGCCGAAAGAACAGTAACGACATTTGCTATAAATAGATACAATGCCAAAATAACAAATGTTAAATGTCACCCTCACTGCTTAATTTTTTAATGACCTTAAAACACATATACTGTATGTACATATACAGTATGTCACAAAAGTGAGTACACCCCTCACATCTCTGCAAATATTTAGTTATATCTTTTCATAGGACAACACTGCATAAATGACTTTTTGACACAATGAAAAGTAGTCAGTGTAAATTTTGTATAGCAGTGTAAATTTATTGTCCCCTCAAAATAACTAAAAATACAGCCAACAATAGCTGAACCCCTGGCAACAAAAGTGAGTACACCCCCAAGTGAAAATGTGAAATGTCAATATTTTGTGTGGCCACCATCATTTTCCAGCACGGCTTGAATTCTCTTGGCCATGGAGTTCACCAGAGCTTCACAGGTTGCCACTGGAATACTCTTCCACTCCTCCATCACAACATCACAGAGGACAGTAGTGGACATTTGACACCTTGTGCTCCTCCACCTTCCTTTTCAGGATGCCCCAGAGGTGTTCTATGGGGTTTAGGTCTGGACACATGCTTGGCCAGTCCATCACCTTTACCCTCAGCCTCTTTAGCAAGCCAGTGGTCATATTGGAGGTTTGTTTGGGGTCATTATCATGCTGGAACATGATGCTCTACGGCCCAGTTTCCGGAGGGAGGGGATCATGCTCTGCTTCAGTATGTCACAGTACATGTTAGAATTCATGTTTCCCTCAATGAACTGTAGCTCCCCAATGCCAGCAGCACTCATGCAGCCTCAGATCATGACACTCCCACCACCATGTTTGACGGTAGGCAAGACACACTTGTCTTTGTACTCCTCACCTGGTTGCCGCCACACCCACTTGACACCATCTGAACCAAATAGTTGTATCTTGGTCTCATCAGACCACAGGACATGGTTCCAGTAATCCTGGTCCTTAGTTTGCATGTCTGCAGCAAATTGTTTGCGAGCTTTCTTGTGCATCATCTTTAGAAGAGGCTTCCTTCTAGAACGACAACCATGCAGAGCAATCTGATGCGGTGTGCGGCGTACGGTCTGAGCACTGACAGGCTGACCTCTTATCCCTTCAATCTCTGCAGGAATGCTGGACGCACTCATCCGTCTGTTTTCCAAAGCCAATCTTTGGATCTGACGCTGAGAATGTGCACTCAATTTCTTTGGCCGACCATGGCGAGGCCTGTTCTGAGAAGAACCTGTCCTCTTAAAGCGCTGGATGGTCTTGGCCACTGTGCTGCAGCACAGTTGCAGAGTGTTGGCTATCTTCTTATAGCCTAGGCCATCTTTATGTAAAGCAACAATTCGTTTTTTTAGGTCTTCTGAGAGTTATTTGCCATGAAGTGCCATGTTGAACTTTCAGTGGCCAGACTGAGAGAGTGGAAGAGCTTTTATACCAAATTTAACTCACCTGCTATCTGGTGACATCTGAGACAGTGTAACACTAACGAGTCACATAACAAAGGGGAAGGAAAATGACTAATAATTGTGCTCAATTTGTACATTTTCACTTAGGGCTGTACTCACTCTTGTTGCCAGCGGTTCAGCATTATTGGTTGTATCTTTAGTTATTTTGTGGGGGCAATAAATTTACACTGCTATACAAACTTTACACTGACTACTTTTCATTGTGTCAAAGAATCATGTATGCAGTGTTGTCCTATGAAAAGATACTGTATAACTAAATATTTGCAGAGATGTGAGGGGTGTACTCACTTTTGTGACATACTGTAAATAATAAATGTTTATACAATGATCAGTTCCGACCAAGCAATCGGATTGGAGGCATTTCACGAGTGGTGATAATGGTTGGTAACACCACTGGGATGTTTATCCTTATGTATCGTTTTGCATCCCGGCTGGACTACAGTCTTTAACTGCACTAACTGTTGGTCGCAGCATTGTTGAAAGTAGGTCTGTACAGAGCAATTGCCTGCCAAACACCACATTCAAAACCAGGGACAGAAGCACTTTTAGCAAGAAAACACATCTGATAATGTTATGTTTTATATACAGAGGGGGAGTGCTGTACTGCTGGATATAGCATGGCTGTGATCTGTCATATACTCGTACACAGGAGGGCATAGCCCAAGTGCTGGGCATCGTAGCCATGCCATAACTAGTTGTTTCTTGTTTCATTCCTCTAAGGGTGAAATTTCCCTTTAAACATGCATATAATAAGATGAAAGCACTGATATACAGTATGTATTCAGTGATTTTATTTCATTATAAACAAGCTTAAAGATGTGTAAACTCCAACCTAAGAGGAAGGAAGCAAATAGTAGATCTAATAATGGCAATAGTTTTAGGTGCTTACATCATAAACCTGGGTGTTTGCTTATTTATTGCATGTCTGTGTACACAGTAGCTGTAGTTAAGGCACACAAATACCTTTCAACCATGGACACTTATTTATATACAGTATGTAAAAAAAATACAGTATATATACAGTAGACTACTGTGCAGCAGTTCTATGCAAAATTTTTTGCACATTCTTTTTATGCCTGATGCATCAGTGTTTCCCAAAAAAATAAACATAAAACATACACAAACATATTTTTAATTAAAACAATCATAACCATTTTCTACGATTTTATTTGCAAAGACACTATAAAGAATACATGTTCCCTTAGAAGCCTGAAACAACCTAGCAGCCAGATTCAGTATTAAACAGCATGACATTAATGTAATGCAGTTGTAGATTCAATGGCAAATGATGTGTTTTATGATTTTTAAAGGTTTTTTCCTGTGTAATGTTTAATAAAATGATTAATTATTTGATATGCATTTTCAAAGGCATATTTATTTTAGAGTAGACACAAGTTTTATTTTATACATAAAGAGGAATCCAAAAATCTGAGACTTTACTACTATTTTTATTGCACCTTTTTTATCCACAAAACTTTTGTGCTTAATGCAGGTCATAAAGATGGATGGATTGGGCCATTGGGAATGTCCCGCTATTACTTTCTTAAGGAATCGGGCCAATGGTTTTTCTAAAATTCCTGTTTTTGTCCAATTTTGACTAGACGGCTGAATCTTCCTCAATTTTGATATGCTGAGCACTGAGGGAGTACTGAAGTACTCCTGGGGCAACAATGCACTGTTGTGAATTATGAGGATTTGTTTGGGACCTTCGCTGAACCCCTTCACTCCTATGGCCCTGGCTCATTCATTTTTGGTCTGATCAGAAAGTGAGTCTGCTCTTCGGCATAGTAATCAGAAATATTTAACCCCTTCAAAACTGATCCCAAGCTTATCCCATGGAAGTTGTTTGGGGTTTTACAGTGCAGAAGCAGTGAATCAACAAAAACTACCTTTGATTTTAGGCTGCAGATTCTCCCTCAATTTTGCACACTTAATTTTTCATCCAAGACGGGCAAACTGTTTGGTAGTTATGAATGTTTCCTTTGGGATTTTGTTTTTGGACACGAAAACGAGTGTGTAAAGACAAGTGTGCATGTTTGACCAAGCAGTTTTTGTAAGACTGCAAGTTATATTAGTCATTCAGTTGTTATCGGTCTATATGTAACTGCTATTATTTTCATTAAAATACAGTATATTTGAGATGAACTTTTGTTTATTATTTATATTTTTTGAAAGTTTAGAAATATATACAGTACAAATACAAAGTTTAGTATACATGCAATACACTATATATAATGTACTATGTACATTGTTTAAAGCAAAACCATGGATTCTGCATTTAAATAAATAAATAAATAAAAATAAATAAATGAATAAAAAAGAATAATCCAAAATTGTTTATTGTATTTTTTTTTTCTTCTCAGGTTGCTTTTAAAGCCACCAAATACTCAATAAGCCCTGATATGAAGTACGTGCTTTTTGCATATGATGTTAAACAGGTATGTGCACTTTTGTCTTACTTTGGTTGGAGTGTTAAAATTATGTATTTTTACTGAAGTCATGCTTGAGTGCTGTTATTATTTTGTACCTTTTGAATAGATGTATGTGATTTTAGCTTTCGCTACAACATAGGAGAATGTGTATCTTTGTTCTTCTTCTGGCTGACTTTAATTCAAGCCTTATACTGTAGGTACTAAAATTCTTTTTGGATTTAGGATGGCCAGTTTGTGATCAGTTCCTCTTCTCTCCCTCTGTCATCTATTTCTAAATCTAGAAACGGATTTAGAACACAGAATGCCAGGGTCTAAAAATAGCATTTGGATTACAGTAAATCACCTGTGGAGCGCAAACATAGTACAGTACAAAGATCCTCACAAACACAGGATACACTCTTCATTTCCATGATAATATGAGATGTCTGACAGGATGGGATTCAGACAAGGAGATTGAAAGAAAGAGAGAGAGAGAGAGTTTCAAGATAAACTCATCCAGGATTACACACTTTAATCTTGTTACTGTAGCGATTAATCTGATAAACACTTCTTTCCATTCAGAGAGACTGGTCAGCTCACAGCCCAGTAATCAGTCTGTGATTCTTTTAAGGATGTGTGTCTGCTGTGTCTGTGTCAGTGTGTGTATACGCTAAGTAAGAAGGGGACACATGAAATAACGGATTAGTTGTCCAATCTCCTGGGGTTAATGCAAATTTGTGGATGAATTAAGATTGTGTGTTCTACGAGATCATTATCTGAGCAGCTTTGCAAGAATCTTTGAAAGCAAACACAAGTTCTCAGAACATTGCACATTATTTTTGCAACATTAAAGCCACTACTCAGGAATGACAAAGACAGAGAAAATCACACTGATATGGTACATGTAGGAAACAGGGCTCAGGTGTGCCACATTAGTCATTTTCCATGTAGGTTGTCCCCTGATCGACACCCTCCTCCTAAACCTGCTACACAAACCTGTTCACAACCTGTCGAAATGTTTAAATGACCGTATGGGTACTGTTCTCTGTTTTCTGCACTGAAATAGTCATATGATGAAGCTTCTTGTATTTCTTCAGTATTTTAAAAGACTGTAATGATAATTGGTGTTACACTCTATAGCTCACTCATTACAGTATATGCAGTAACTGCTCAGCATCACTACAGTTGTGTGTTGCAATTCATCACCTTTTATCAAGTTTACACTCAGAAAGCATCATTTTTTCCCCCTTCTAAGCAGACTGGTGAGTCAAAGCCAGCAGCAGAGCCACTGTCATTACTCATTCTTACTCTGTTTCTGCCCGTGAGAGCATCAGTCATCATGTTGTCTCTTATTTCCACTTTTCCCTCTCTTCTTCCGCCTCCATCCATTCTTCTGTTGACTTTTCTTGTCCTCATTTCTCATTCAGAGCACTTTTGTTCAACTCATTCAGAACACTATTTGTCTCTGGGAGTAAAAGAAGCACTTTTGTTTTTTTAATCACCCACACAAAACTATCTGTATCTATCACTGTATCTCTCGGTTTGTCTCTGTTTGTCTCTTTACTGCAGCTATCCGCCTGACGTTATTGTTGTCAATCGCTCTCTCTCTTTCTGTATCCAATTACTGATATGTATACAGTACTATCATCAGGTGCATTTTCCTTTCACCTGAACCTGTGAACAGGTTGCAGAAAATCAATGAATGAATAAATCTACCCAGGCATTAGATTATTGCTTAAATACTTCTCTGCTTTTGATACACTAGAGTTGTGTATAATATATATATATATATATATATATATATATATATATATATATACATATACATACACACACACACACACACACACACACACACACACACACACACACACACACTCAGTTACCACCAGACATGCATACTGTATGTTGTAACTGTTTGACTTTACAAAGCCCACAGACCATTACAATATTCCCTGACTGCTAGTCTGATAATGATCATAAAGGACATCCAATGAGTGTACAGATTATGGGTTCTCTCATTGATGCACTTGGATATGTTAAGCCTCTGATCACTATGGCAGGATTTTTTTTTTCCAGAAATTGTTCAAGAACTGTATTTCCTATTGAAGTAAAGTATAGCTCAGTGGTACTGTTTAAATCCTAACTTCACGTAGACACTAACTTGGACCCTTGGATTGAACCGAGGGCCCTTGGACTGGGATTAATTTAACTTAAACGGGCCTTGCACTATCTGATTTGATCTGCACGCATACACAGGAGCTTATAGTATATCTGCCATATCAACTCTTTATCTGCGCTCATACGAGTCCAATCAGGTAAATTTAGGTCCTACACATTCATTAAGATATTTTGATCTGAGCTCAACTCATAGCGCATATCTAATTAGCAGTCTGATCTAGGTGCATACCGGAGCCTATAGTTGATCAGCTCTTTAATCTAAAGTGGTAAAAGGGCTCACAGCCAACACAGGCTGCTCAGCTGAGCTCATACAAGAGCCCATAAATGATCAGCTCTTGATCTGGGCTTACACGGTCCATATCCAATCAGCTGCCTGATCCATCTAAAAGCCAATCAACTGTCTGGGCTTAGTCTCAGAGTAGGTGTGGGTCTGCTGTACTCCTCCATAATGGCTTATGAATTTTGTTTTGTTTGTTTTTTTTTCCTTTCTTGTTTGCCTCTCTGTGTGTGAGTGTGTATTTAAAACTCCTGCCAGCACTTAATTAATCTTTTCGTCACTGTGAAGCCTGTTGATGCTATTCAGGCTGTTCTCTCTGATCCTCTACCACAGTGCTTTCTCATTATTCTAGACCCCTGTGCTGTGCAATGTAGAGGGTTTTTTTTCTGCACCAACAGAACTGCACATTACATTTCTAAAGCAGTGATAGCTTACTGTAGTGGATAAGAGATTGGACTTGGATTGGAAGGCCGTTAGTTCTGATCCTAGGACTGCGAAGCAACATCACTGTTGGGTGCTTGAGCTAAAGGCCCTTGAGAGAAATGAGAGAAATGTAAATTGACCTGCCAAATGCCTTAAATGAACCAAATAACATGCAGAAGCATGCACCTGAACGTGAATCTGTTATTTTGGAGCCGAGATAAGGACATGAATTCAATTTTATTTGTATAGCTCTTTCAACAGTTGTCACTGTCGCAAAGCAGCTTTACACAGTCAAAACATTTATGGAAGTTTGTATGAAATGTGAATGTGTATGGATTAAAATGATTAGATAGTCCTTGATGAGGAAGCCGAGGGCGGCAGCGGCAAGGAAAAGATTCCTTCATTTAATAAAATTAACAATCATTTTTTAAAATAATATATTAATATATTTAAATATATAATATTAATACAATATTTTATAATATATTAATATGTTATATTAAAATGTATATTTTTTATATATTAAATATATATTTTAATATATTAAAATATTTACAGTTTAGAAGACTTTAATACCTTAAACACAACAAAACAAAACAAAACTTTTAAGCTCACATTCAAGACCATTTCACATTTGGGCTCTAATAAATGTTACATTTTCGGTACAGTCCATGCCGATGAGAAGAATAGGGTAAAGGAGGCAAAAGATGTTTTTTTTTTTTTTGTATTTAAAACATTGATTTTAAAACATATTTTTTTGCACACTTTTCTTAAACAAATTCTTACATTTTTTTTATACACCTCTAGGCAAAGCTTAAGGGTCTCTACAATAGAAAAGCTTCTTTTGTTGGTGTTTGTGTACAGAGTGTCTGCTTTGATTTTTTTTTTTAAGTCTTTTTGTTTGTAATTTTAGATTTACCGGCACTCCTTCACAGCTTCCTACATCATCTACAATATTCACACCAGGTATAATTTATGCTGCTGTAAAACCTGTACAACTACCCAGTCAGAAACAGGACCTGGTCTGTCTTAATGTGCATTTATATGTGGGTGTATTACAGGGAGGTGTGGGAGTTGGATCCTCCAGAGGTGCTTAACTCTAGATTGCAGCATGCTGCTTGGGGAATGCAGGGACAGCAGCTGGTAAATGACACAAATGCATTCAGATACAAATAAAGTCAGTGATATCCTGTCTTATGCAATTTCCCTGAGCATTTACATATTTCCAAAATTGTATGAATGATGAATGAACCCTGAAATCTGTAATTGTAGTGTAATTATTGTGTGCATGTACAGTAGTTAGACAGACTTTCTCATTCAAACTTAGTTAGCAGACTGGATCTGGAGTTGATCAGATATTGTCTGACATCAGCAATGTGTGTAGTTTGAATTATTTTCTCCTAGGAACTTCATTTTTTTAACAAAAGCCAATTCAAGCTCCCCTCAGGAAGCCGTGGTTTCAGAGTGTTAAATGCTATCTGAGCCTTGTTACAGGAGGTTAGCATGACCTTCAAATGGAAAAGCATCTGTATTTAGTACAACTGTCTAGGAGGGCATTTTCAATTATGTAGTGGTGACCCAGAGCTCTGCTCCATCTTGTACTTTTCATTCTTCGCACGCACCTGATTCAGCTCACAAAATGTTTGCTAATTAGCTACTCAGTTAAATCAGTACTATTAGAGCAGGAAAGACAGAGCAGCGAGTCCACAGAATAGGAACTGCACGTGTACTGATTCTCCACTAACCCGTCACGATTTAACTTGATCCTATTTACAATGTCTCCTCTGTACGTAGGTGTATATCTTTGAGAACAATATATATTACCAGTCAGACGTGAAGAGCAACTCACTCAGGCTGACTTCGTCGGGAAAGGAGGGTGTTGTGTACAATGGCATTGCTGACTGGCTCTACGAAGGTATGAAAGCACATGGATTTGACTTTTTCTGACAAATCCCACAGTTCTCCATTAACCTGAAGTTGTTGTTTGCATTCTCTGGTGGGTTTGAGAAACAATATGGGTAAAGAATGTGTTCTATATAAAAATTTTTAAAAAGTAAGAGGAAGACTGTTTTTGCATCATTCTGTGGCTACTCATTCTCAATGCAAAAGATCAAAGAGAGTACACTAACGAGACGGTCTACATTAATTCAATAGTAAATCAGTGGAAATCATAACAACATGTATATCATGCAAAAATTAAAAAGCGACGAGGGTAAGTAAAAAATTATCCACAATGGCTGTAGAATTTATTTTTAATAAACTTTTAGAAACGACAAATACATCATTTTTTAGCATACTTTCCTTGCTTTTCAATACCCGTTCATATTTCCTCATTAAAAAAGTTTTAGGCTGAGCTTCATCAGAACTGAAGCTTTGTCCTTGAAGGGCTGCTTTCAGGGGACCACACAGGTGAAAGACTGATGGAGTGGGATCAGGTCTATAGGGAGGATGCGTTAACATCTCAAAATGAAGTGTTTGCAGAGTGTCGACAGTGTCTGCAGAAGTGTGTGGATGCGCATAGTCTTGCAAGATCACGACGCACTTAGATAGCAGTCTGAGTTTAAGCTGAAGTTTAAGGCTGCAGCCCTTTAATAAGCGTCCCAATGTACCATGAATTCTTTTGTTTTGATGAATCTGTTTTTGTATTAATTAATAATTTTTTTTTGCTTTGGTACAACAGTCAAGTGGTTTACGGTGGCCGTACATTTTGCACCTGCAAACGGAGACATTCTTTTAATAAAAGAAGATTTTAATGAAATTTTGAAAATAGCTTGAGTCATTTATTTTTCAATGATCTCAGCAACAAAACATTACATAAACTATTTACAGTGCTCTCATCCTTCGGAAGATTATAAACCTTTCTCTGGCATTATAAAGTACAAACAGTGAGTAAATGCTCCTGGGCTTAGAAAACAGCTTTCACACCTCACCAATCTTATTGAACTCAGATCTCAAACAGCCTTCAGTCTAGAAAAAAAAATGTAAGTGTAAAACGTGACCTAAACCATCTGTGTGTGGACATCCAACGGTCTCTAAAACAGCATTCTTTTGCTCAGAGCTGTGAAGTTAAATATCAGCCTTGTGTCAGCTGAGAGGAGTGCCCGGGCTGGGATACATTGCTTTGGGAGATCAGCAAGCTCTATATGCCAGGGTTAAACCGTGTAGAGATTTAAACATAATAAGAAAGACGTTGTCATTTTGGCGCCGAACAGGAAGTCAATATAAATGTAATAAGACTGGAGTAACATGCGGGGCTTTCCTTATGTCTAGCTGAACTCTCAACTAGCTTAAGCCTGTTTAAAGAGACAGCGCAGCAGCCAGACTACGTTTGATCTAGAGGTTATGAAACCATAAACCAGGGTTCCAGCAAGCTTCTTATATACCTTTTTTTGCGTTTTGTTTCCTGTATAACGATATCCTGCTTTACAGATGTTATGCACGAATGTCATTAACTGTAGTTTCTTGTTTCAGAAAGTATTAATCAAGCTTTAGGCGTAGTTCCCAGCTCCAGTGCTTCTGATCAAGATTCAGAAGAAGGAAATTTCTATTTAGTTTGACTTCGTCTGACTGAGATCAAATAAAACAGTTTATCCCGAACACTGATTAAAGATACATTTGTTCTGCATGACTGATCTGGATCTTTGTGGTTTGTGGGTATGTGTGTGTGTGTGTGTGTGTGTGTGTGTGTGTGTGTGTGTGTGTGTGTGTGTGTGTGTGTGTGTGTGAGTGACGGAATGTGAGTTAGTGGATGCAGACATGCTACTGAATGTTTATGTGTTCACATTTTGTAATTAAATTGTGGAGCCTTAATTCTGCTCTGACAGATAATGCTTAGATTATTACTCATCTAACCGTGGTGAACTGGTATACACACACACACACACACACACATATAATGCTCCGACCCAAAGTGTTAATGAAGGGTCTAATCAAAATGCCACTCACTTCATCATTGCATTAGAGTCACCTAATTATACTAACGGCATCAGTCACTTACAAGCAATGGACATTCTACGTGTCTGTGTCTCTCACCGTGTGTGTGTGTGTGTGTGTGTGTGTGTGTGTGTGTGTGTGTGTGTGTGTGTGTGTGTGTGTGTGTGTGTGTGTGTGTGTGTTTATAGAGGAGATTCTGCACACTCATGTCGCTCACTGGTGGTCTCCTGATGGAGAGCGATTGGCGTTCCTGGTGCTGAACGACAGTCTGGTGCCCAACATGGTTCTGCCCACGTTTACAGGAGCGACGTATCCCAAAGGCAGACAGTATCCATACCCTAAGGTACATCAAAGACACATATACATTCACATACTTTATTCTACACACATATGAACACTGTTCCCTAAATGCAAATCGTTATATGGAACATGCAAAAAGTTTTGTTGTGTTAGAATATTTACATATTGTACAGTATGTCCCACTAACAAACAGACCAACTTATTTTGTAATCAGCTGTAATAGTTATGTGTATCTGGGCTGTACTCTGTGTGTGTGTGTGTGTGTGTGTGTGTGTGTGTGTGTGTGTGTGTGTGTGTGTGTGTGTGTGTGTGTGTGTGGTCTGTGTGGTCTGTGCCGTCTGTGCGTGGTGTGTGTGTGTGTGTGTGTGTGTGTGTGTGTGTGTGTGCGCGTGCGCGTGTGCGTGTGCGTGTGTGTGTGTGTGTGTGTGTTGCTGTGTTTGAAGGCAGGTCAGCCCAACCCCATGGTTAAACTGTTTGTGGTGAATCTTTATGGACCAACACACACCTTGGAACTCACACCCCCTGATGGGCTCAAACTCAGGTGGGTGTAATACTGTTTCCTGGGAGATACAAACAGGAAACCTGAAAGACAAATTATATTTCTAAATAAAAATATGAAATAGTGTTAAGTGTTACACAACAGATCTTAATCAGTTTTTAGTTTTTAATGTTCTTCCAGGTTAACGGGTTTCCATGTGAGTTACGGTAGTTCAATAAGATTTCCATCTTGTCAGACATCAAGGTTATTACTCCTTTCCCCCCCCTTTCTTTAGTAAACGTGTGTAGGCTTATGTTTGTGTGTGTGTGTGCCGACAGGGAGCACTATGTAGTGATGGTGAAGTGGATCAGTAAGACTAAGACTGCAGTCAGGTGGATGAATCGGGCTCAGAATATCTCTATACTGACTGTGTGTGACTCCACGACTGGAGCCTGTGTCAAGGTACACACATACACGCAAAGAAACACAAAACACATGCTCACTCATATAAATTCACTCACAGAATAGCTTTCGGTAATAATAGGTTTGTGTATTTTAGAGACATGAAGAGACGTCAGAGCTCTGGCTCTCCAAACAGGTGAGATCTCTCTCTCTCTCTCTCTCTTCTGAGGAGTGTTGCCTTTAGAGTGCTCTTCAGTTAAAGAGTCCTACACAGCTTTAAAGCATTAACACCTGGCCTGAGTTTTTGTGTAGCACCATGTGTGATATCCCCCCCCCCCCTCCCTCTTCAGGATCAGAAGCCTTTTTTCTCACAGGATGGAAGCCGTTTCTTTCTAACCGTACCTGTAAAGCAGGGCGGCCGTGGGGAGTTTCATCACATCGCAATGTTCACTACACAGGTAATCGTTTCACTTTGCTGTGTTGTGCGTTAACCTCACTGGGTACATTGCAGATTCCCAGTTTTAAGAGAGAGAATTCAGCATGTCACTCGGTCAAGGCTATGTAATAGAATATGTGATATAAAGGAGATGAATGCTCGGTACAACATGAATGTTTAATACGAATAGAAACAGACCAAGAGATAGCCGACTACAGGGTATTATCACAGGGTCATGTTTAAAAGCATCGTCCATGACTAAGTTGCCCTTTATTTTTATTTTTTTTTGCTACAGTCACCATAAACCTAAATCTAGAATGTTTTCATGACTAAGGGGAATAAAGGTGTGAAAATTGTCATCGCAGCATTTTTGTTTTAGAAAAATGGTGGACCTGGAAAATCGCACTAAAAGAGTCTGAGGAGAAAATTCGAGGTTAGTCTGAGTTGGAGTATCAGGGGTCTTTCATGTCATGATCCAAAATGCAAACACTTACTGTATGCAAAAGCATATTATATACGGTATACGATCAAGAGCATTTGCATTTATTTATTTATTTATTTATTTTTCTCCGTGCTTTCCCCCAAAATAATGCAATGATTTTGCTGTAATGAAAAAAGATATGGCACCAATTCTGCATTCAGCAACATGTTTTCTTTTAGATTTTTAGATTTAACGTCAGCCTGAAGTGACTCAATTCCAACTCTTATCAAAATGACACAGATCTGATTTCATTTTTTTTTTAGCTGTCTGAATGCACAAATCTGATGTTTTTCAGATCAGATCTTCTTCTGTGGTCCTAGATCCCATTCATAGCCGACACGTGGAGATGAGACCTGAATGAGATCAGGCAGATCGGAATTCATGTGACTTTTAGCCTTTATGTATGCGTGGGGCGCTCCTTGATGTCAGCCAGAATTGGCTTCCATAGCAGTGCTGGCAGTAACTGATAAAACAGCTAAAGCGAGGTGTCTGGATTTCTTCCTTCTTCGGGACCACAACAAAGACAGCCGACTGTTTGCCATCGTAAAGAGCAAAATCCCTAGCATTTTTTTTTTGGCTAAAATTCCATCCATTGTTTAAAAGGAATGAGGGGTTGCACAAACATAACATGTTTTAATCCAGATACCGTAAACAAAGAGTATGATGTGCACATTAGAGTCAGATAAAGGTCACGTATAATAATGAATTTGAACGTTCATGACATGCAAATCTGAACTGCCCCCAAAATTCAGAATTGAACAATAAGACTTGTAAGGTTAGTTGTTCTGAAAGACTTAATGACCTGAATCAGGTGTTTAACTCTTTAATTGTCAGAGCTTTATTGTGTCCATGCTTTAATTTGAGCCATATGGCAACAAATCATAGTGCTAAATAATCAAAACCTCAATGAACTACAATGAAAGTTACTGCTACCAAGTTTAAAACACGAACATGGAAGTAGAATAGAGCACTTGTATAATAGAGCACATTAGTTGGAGTACATCACTGTAACATTTGAGCTAGATGTCAGGGGTACCAACATCTTGTGCTTACAGCTTGTCATAGGCAAATTTACTTAAAATCACTGTGTATCTCAGTATATTTTTCCTAGAATCTATAATACCGTGTATAATCAGAATTTCTTACTGCAAAGGCGATCTTGGCTGGATGATAATTAACATAGATACATAGATGAGTTTGTGTGATGATCAAATAGATTGTTTACATTAGTGAATTCAAAATGTAATTAATTAATTAATTAACTTACCATGGTGGTTATTATTACCTTCCTCAGGTTAGGGTGGATCAGAACGAGGTACGTCACCTGACATCAGGTAACTGGGAAGTGACTGAGATTTTGGCCTACGATGAAAACTCCCAGACCATGTGAGTAGCTTTCAGTCAAATCACGCTTAGTTTTCTATTAATCCCTCGGAGTGTAGTACACAATTTATAACAATAAACAATTTTTTATTCCAAACAATGCTGTTGTGTTCTGATATAAAACATATTCAGGCAGATATGTTAATCGTTGCCAATGTGCAATTTTAATTGACTAGTATATATATATATATAGTATCGGAGGACCTTTTACTTTTTTAACTACTAACAGCAGCAATACCAGAGTGGGCAGGGCTTGTAGGACGTCTTTCACACACACAGACACACTAACGGAATCACTGCTGTCTGGCTCACAGATTACATAAATTGTCTGAATAATGGATTAAATTTTTTAAAATAAAACTAAATAACTGTGTACTTAAATGGCGGGCCTAACACGTTAGATTACTCATTACATCAAAAAAGTAATCCAAGTACTCTAACGTCTTTTATATCTATCTATCTGTCTATCTATCTATCTATCTATCTATCTATCTATCTATCTATCTATCTATCTATCTATCTATCTATCTATCTATCTATCTCTCTACACCCAAAACTATATATACTGTATAGTAAAAAAAGAGGGGAAAATAGTGATGTACATGATAGTAATAATGTTATTAAAAACATTACCATACAAATATTAGCATAATATCAAAATACAATGGAACCTCGGATTGCGAGTAACTCGGTTTATGAGTGTTCCGCAAAACGAGCAAAGATTTTAAATAAATTTTGACTTGAAAAACGAGCATGTCTTGGTTTACAAGTGCCGAGTTTTTTGACACCGACACACACACACTCTCTTGCCTTTACACCTTTATTTTAACTTTTTTTAAAGGTTAAGTGCAGGTTAATTTATTTAATTTTTACTTTATATATTGTATTATTATTTTTTGTATTTATTTTTTTGGGCTGTTGAACGAATTATTTGAGTTTTCATTATTTCTTATGGGAAGATTTGATTTGGTTTACTAGTGTTTTGGAATACGAGCCCGCTTCCGGAACGAATTATGCTCGTAATCCAAGATTCCACTGTATAACATATAACAATATATTTTTATATATAACATAGCAAAATATTTTTTCTTTCCCTGAAATGTGCATTATACATTTTTTTGGCTGAATATATTATATACATGTTAATTCTGAAAAAACTTGTAGTAGTATTAAAAACACAATAATAAATAAGTTAATTTCAGTGTTTGTTTGGATTCAAAATATAGACCTTTGTTTTTGTTACTAGCAAAGCAGGGGTTTGAAAACTGAGGTCAAAATAATGAGGTAATGCTTTCTGTGAAGCTCATATTCATAAATTATAAATGTGCTTATTAATTTTTGTCATAGGCAATTATTCCTTGTAAGCATTTTTATTAACCATAATGATGCCCCATAGAGCTCTAATTATGAGTATAATGTGCTAATTTCTTAATAATGTATAATAGAATTTTGACTCAAGTATCACTATTCATTATAATGCATGTGGTTTACTGCAAAAGAGTCTAGGTAAGATTTAAGATAATCTTTTATGCATATGAGCTTCACCTGAAAGTGTTATCATTTAGCTTTACTACGAAATTATTGAAAATTTTCCATGAATAATGGCATGCTTTTACTCAACAGATATTTCCTAAGCACTGAAGGATCCTCAAGAAGACGGCAGCTCTTCAGGTCAGGATCTTTACATGTTCTTTACAGCATACATATTGCTAAAACTTTTAGCATACAGTACATGTTGTTAAATGTGATGTTAATTTCAGTTATCCTACTGATTGCAATTTATGTTCTGTAGGTACACCATCATTCGCTAAGCACTTAAGACAATCCTTTGTTTTTCCTTTGTGTTAAAGTACTTCCTCTCCGGGTTTGTTGAGCTGAGTCGGAGGTGATAAAATAAAAATGAAGTCATTTGATGGCTGTGTGTTCAGTGTGTCCACAGTTGGTCTGTTCCCACGGCGATGTCTGACCTGTGACCTGAACAAGGCCCACTGCACTTTCTTTAGTGCTGATCTCAGTCCAACACAACAGCATGTTATACTGAACTGTAAAGGTACAGCTCTCACATCCTGTACAAACACCCGCTTAGGAAAGTTTGAAAAAGTAAAAGTGTTAATAATATATTTTCATGATACATTTGAAGTGCTACCATTTAGAGATGCCATTTATGCACCTTCCTAGTTTTATCCTTTGACTCATCCGCAGTCCTCCGCACAATCCTGTGGTAGCTTCTTGTGCACTGAAACGTTATGTGATTCATTGACGGAGAAAGCTGCGGCTGTTTTTAAATTGAGATTACTGAACGTCTGTGAGTAACCATAATTATCTTGAGGTTACAGGGCATTATGCGGATGAAAATTGGAAACCGCACTCACATGCGCTGATGTAATGAAAACAGATGTGAGGCACTTTGGTGAGGCACGAGCCGAGAAAAAAAAGACATTAGGCATGCTTAGCAGAGATTGTGCAAAGAAAATGATGGCAGCAGTGAAATGTCAGGCTTTTGAACACCTGTCCCAGATCTCACACAGTATCCAGTGCATTATACAGTAAGCATCTTTTGTAAAAACAAAAAATAGGTTGAATAGGAGAAATACACATTGGTTTATATTCTATTATGACACATATAAAACCATGATGGTTCTCAACACGTTATTTAAAACTTCCTTAGAATCCTTAAGTGTCAAATTTAAGTAAATAATCGATTGATTTACTTATAATTAACTATACAAAGATATCCACTAAGGATAATTATTGTATTCATTTCACAGCCAAAATATTGTAACCATAACAAATCAGTGCTGGTAAGTTTTATGGAAAAAGTATGTGTACATGTTAGCTCAGGAGCCAAAGGATGTTTCATCCACTAAACCCCATAAACGTACAGTATACACTTGAATACATGAGATTTATGACGCTACATATAGAGACATAGTCCTCATACTGCATTATGTAGCTCGACTCCTTAAGTTGTTTCAGTGTGATGATACTGTAGTTCAGCTTGATGTGGTGGATCAGTATTTAAGGCTTTGAGTTATTTCCTGCAAGAACTACAAAAAAACAAAAAACATCAGTCAAATGAGCGAATGTCTAAGAGGAAATGGGCACTAACACTTATCTGTGTTATTGATGTGGTTTTTTTTGGTCATATTTAGGACCTGGAGCCCCTACGGTCATCGTTCATACACTCAACACAGCAAGTGAGTGTTTGTTTATTATTAATTAAATACATTATAAATAATTATGCATGTTCTCCCTGTACTTAGTGGGTTTTCTCCTGGTACTTCAGTTTCCTCCTAAGACATGCAGATTAGGCAAAATTGCCCATAGTGTGTTAATGAGTGTGTGTGCACTGTGATGGATTGGCACCCTGTCCAGGGTGTACCCCGCCTCGTGCCCTAAGTCTCCTGGCATAGGCTTCATTTTCCCCTCGACCCTGTGTACATGATAAAGCGGTATAGATGATGAGTGAGTGAGAGAGTGAGTAATAAATAATTTATTAATGAGTGTACATATTCATTCCATGTTGAATGTACACACAAAGTCCTTGAGTACATTTTCTTCAAGCGGTGTTAAACTGACTACTAGTTAATGGACTCGTATAAACACTGCTGGGTGTTAATTCCACATTCTAAGTGTTAATTCAGCACTGGGGAATTTGCTGTGTGTGTGTGTGTGTGTGTGTGTGTGTGTGTGTGTGTGTGTGTGTGTGTGTGTGTGTGTGTGTGTGTGTGTGTGTGCGCCGCACCGATTATAGAATAACTATTTTCCAAAAGTAATCAGTGAGTTATAATGTAGCGTATGTCATTGCCACATGGACAACAACGCTGCTCCATTAATAAGAAGCAAGGTAGTAGCACCTTTAGGTTTTCAATAAAGCCACTTCAGTACCCATCCTGCACTGGATTTAATGCTGTTATGGCAGTTGTTGTTATGATTAAATGTGGCAATGGGGCCTTTGTAAACCTCAGATAACTCACTTTTATGGGTTTTGCCTCTTGAAGGCAAATTCCTGCAGTGAATATATGGTTGTGAGACATTTACTAAATCACAGAGTAGCACACAGAAGGAGAACCATAGTGAGTGGCTATGCTGGAGATATAGAAATTTTAATAAATAAAAAAAATCAAGCAAAATCAACAAAAACGAAAAACTTACCCAGTTTGATATTTCACCCTGTGTCTGTGCAGATTATTTTATTCTGGAGAATAATTCTCTCCTGAAAGCTGCTCTGAGATACAAGAGAATCCAGATCACCGAGTATAAAACCCTTCAGACTGACCGCTTTGGTAAATATCTCCTGCACATGTTTCATATAGCAGACAACCTTTGATTTAATCCTAATGATTTAACATTGTGTAATACTTTTCGATTGCTGATGATGTTTTTGATGATGCAATTTCAAATGTAGACAAGAGCATTTATGTAATGTTCCAGACCAACTAAGCAGGCATCAATCATGTAAACAACATAATGCTTTTTTTTTTTTCAAAAGCGTTTTTTTTTTTTTTTTTTTTTTTCAGATCTGCCGCTAAAGATTTCCTTCCCGCCAGACTTCTCTGACTCACGCCATTATGGGCTGCTGCTGCTGATGTGAGCACTTTGTTTCTGCCTCTATTTTAAAGGATCTTAACTTCATCGATTATCTTTTTTTTCCCTGTAAGAAATGAGTTGAAATGCAAACTTTTGTAAGACACACACACACACACACACACACACACACACACACACACACACACACACACACACACACACACACACACACACACACACACACACACAGTCTAGTGTGCCAATGGGCGGAGTTTGACATTTGCAGTTTAGCTACTGTGTGGTGTGTTATGCATGTGCGTACAGTAACAAAAGACAATAGTTACAAGCTTGCCATAAAGTCAAACAACATAAAACACAACACAGGTCTATCAAATCAGTTTCTGATAACTTTGTACTATATCACACACAGGCTTACGCAAGGAATTTATCCTTCACACATGAGCACACACGACTGAAGAGCAGAGTAAAATATCAGTTGATTTTTATTATACTGTTATAGTGTGATTCCCAGTGTCTCATGTCACAAAATAAACCTATTACAAAACCAAAAGAATAATACAATTCAATAGAATGTATTTCTTACAGTCGTTTTATTTCAGTGCATTTCCATTTTTTATCTTCAACTAACTTGTGACATATATATATACATACACCATTTAAACTGAATTCTAGTGGCATAAAAAAGGCTGATGAGTCAATTACATAACAAGTTAAGATTTTAAAAGCTTAGAAACAAACGGACATTTTAAAGCAGACTAATGAACATTCCAGACACAGAACGTTGAGCAGATTGTAAGCCACTGCCTTGCTGAGTGGGGATCAGTACAAGAGAGCAATCAACAGAGGTACTACCACACAGTGGAATGCGTTACCTTGCTGATCACGGTTTTATTTGAGAAAGGAAATAAATGATGCTGCATCATATGTTGTTTCATTTATTGCAAGGGTTACAGTGTGAATTTCCTTAGCCCTTACACCTAATATGTTGAAGAAATGTTTTAACTAGACCTATTTTAGATAGGCATATTTCAGATGGTGGTGTGGTTATGCCCTTCCTGCCACACCACACCAACTCCACCTATGAGTTTGGGTAACCCTTGCTCAGGTCAGTCTGAAATTTCTGTTGTTGATTGGCAATGTGGTCTTCTTATATGCTTTTATCCATCTGTACATTGTTTACCACTTATCCTGTGTTTGGTTGTAGGCAGTCTAGAGCCTGTCCCAAGCAAATTATGGTACAGGACAGGGTACACCATGAATTGCGTGCCAGGTGATCACAGGGCACGAACACATGTCATGTTCACGATTACATTACATTTACAGCATTTGGTAGACACCCTCATTCAGAGTGACTTGTACAGTAGAAGTGGTCTGAAGTCTCTCATCAATAAACACATCCTGTTACTGATTCCCTGACAAAGAGTACCATCAGTCTAAAACACTGTTGGGGAGGTTTCACACACACAGCCAAAGACTACAGGAAATTTGGAAACCCCCATCACCACATGTTTGGACAGTGGGGAGAAACTAGAGTATCCAGAGGAAACCCAGCGAGCACAGAGACAACATGCAAAGTCCACACACACACACACACACACACACACACACACACACACACACACACACACACACACACACACACACACACACACACACACACACTGGAGGCAAGATTTGAAACCCGATCCCTGGAGATGTGAGGCAAGAACCCAACCAGTAGCCATCCTTGTGTTTTATTTTTGTAGTTGAACAATATTCAACTGTTCAATATTGTTCTAAAATGGTAGACAAAGTAAAAATAAAGAAAGCCCTTTATTGTTTTTTTTTTTATTATTCTTGTTGCTTGTGACACTCTCGTCACTTTTAAGCAGAGTGCCCTTAGTTTTCATCACGCCACATATGGTTTTTAGGCAAAGAAATACCCTTTCTTATTAAGGATTGAAAAGAGAGAAATGGAAATGAGGACCCATGAGATGTTTGAGAGAGGTGGGCGGGGGGAGGGAGGACAGAGAGGCATCTCATAATGATCATCACCATACAGTGCAGTTACATTAAGAACTATTGTGATGAGTGAAAGAGGAACTCAGTGCAGGTAATTTCGTATTTAGACATGAACACCTTCTGTGAAGGAAGGATCCAGCTGTCTACATTAGTATCAGCACACACAGCAAGCTGATATTTATCCACTTATGCTGATTGTGTTAAATGCTGTAATCATAGTGCTGAAAGATGCTAAACTCTTAATATGCTCTTCAAAGTCTTCTGTGGATTTTAATTTGTTTACCTTAGTGACAACAACCCAAGACATCTCTTGAGGTGCTAATTAAATCGATCAAATATTTTGATATTATGTTTACCAACCATATTTCTTTGAACTTTTAACATCGAATGTGACTTAAGAGTTCACCTCTTACAGTATTATTGATATCAAATGTTTGTGCTGCCATCTGTTCATGCTTTCAATTTCTTTGCTTTTGGAATTAGTCTAAACATGTGAAGCCCAGAGCCATATGGGGCAGCCGTGGTGCAGAGGGAGTCTAGTCCTGGGCAAGAAACACAGTAGCTCAACTTATGTTGCAATATGTCTCTGTGAAATTAAGACATCATTTATCATTTATTAAGCACTTACCGCAGGTTAGTGTGGGCTTGGGGAATAAGCTACTTAAAAATAGTTTTGTGCATATAGTGCACTTTTGTAGTGCTGACTGGCAATCATTATCTCTACCTCCTCTCATGATCCTAGCAGTGAAACCTGAGCATTTTAGACCTTTGATGCAAAGATTTTTAGACATTAATAAACTTTATACGAATGTTTCTATGTGTTATAGAGACAGTGTTCCCGGGGGTCAGCAGGTAGATGACCGATACTCAGTGGACTGGGACTCTGTACTTGTGAGCTCGGACAACGTGATTGTGGCTCGTCTTGATGGCAGAGGGAGTGGCTTCCAGGGACAAAAGATTCTACAGGAAGTACACAAGCGCCTGGGAGTCGTGGAGCTCCAGGATCAACTAGCCGCTTTAGAGTAATCACCTCATGCTGGTTATTTATTTTGATTCGCTTTATTATTGGTCAATTGTGTGAAGATCTAGATCTTATTAAGAGTCAATCATGTACTAACATGAAGCGTGTTTGCAGATACCTGATGAAATTTCCATACATAGATCAGAACAGGATAGGAGTGTTTGGTCGGGTAAGTCCTCATTTTTACTGTCGCATGAACCCGTCATAAAGAAACGGACCATTAACATAGAGTTTATATGTTTAACTCCATCGCACAGAACGTCATGTGTTTTACTTTTTATCAGTTTACACACCCTTTGATAAGAAATATGTAACCCCACAACTTAGAGCATACTTACCTAGCACACAAAAAAATTATATTTAATAGCAGAACAGAAATAAGTTATTGAAATCTCAAAGTTAATTAAAAATATTCGTATAAATGAATTTGTTTTTCTAGATTAACTACAAGGAAAAAAATAAGGAATCAATGAACTTAATCAAATGAGCTTAAACTCAATGTTAATGAAAAAAAAAAAGTAAGAAAAAAAAATCGCAATTAGTACCTTGTTGTTTTTCCTTGAAACTTCATAATAGCCTGAATTCTTTAAGGCATGGAATTCACTAATGAAAAACAATATCGTACATCAAGCCGGTTCCAACTTTCCCCCAAAACAAATCAGTTTTGCAGAATGGTCAATAGCCATTTTTCCATCTCCAAATTGAGATCCAGACCATTTGCTGGCCATGTCATTAAGTCGATACATTTTTCCTGAATAAGTGCTTTAACAAAAATTACTTCATCATCATGAAGCCTATATTTTATCAATGGAATATGAAAAGTGTCCAAAATGTCATTATAAAACTATGCATTGACTGTTCCTTTACCTGAAATGCAACCTTATATCATAAATGAGTCGGGAAATATTTATATGTTTCATTAGAACATCAGACAAATGTTCTAGCATGATCTCTCTGGCCATTTCTCTGGCATTTTATTTCTTTCTTGAAAGAGTTTACAATCCATTCATTGTTTTGGTTGACAATTCTCTTGCTGGGGCCAAGTTTCTGTTGAGTTAACCAAGTCCAACAGCTCATTAATATCTGTGAGCATGCTTTTGCAGCTGCAGACCAATTTGCATTTTTAGACTTGTGTCAGTGTTTATTTAAAAAAAAAAAAAAAAAGATTATTACAAAGAATTCCATATTTCTTCCTTTAGTTAATCTCCAAAAATTATGCTAGAATAATTATATGCCATTAATGAAAAATTATTTTACTGAATGTGTTTGGGGTATTTCTATATATATCTCTATCTCAACAGCATCTAACTGGTCAGATTTGAGTATTCATCAAATTTTTATACATCAATTCTAAACATTCAAGGAACTTTATTAA
>QNUK01000062.1:1640000-1682500 GCA_013621035.1 Clarias magur | reverse complement strand
ACACACACACACACACAAAAAGTTCATCCTCCAGGAACATGTGCTACTTGAACAAAACACATTGACAATGCTAGACACCAGTTTTCAGTTATCACTAAGCTTTTTGCACAGTTTTGTTATGTATTTAAACTGCAAGCGTGTTTTAGATGTGTCTAAGTAAAGCGCAGTTTGCACAATTATGTCACGGAAAATTAATTAAAACTAGACAGAGGATCACACATGGAGACTGCGAGATAGCTTTAGAGCACAGTAGTGCTTCAGCAAAATGGCTTTCTGGGTAGATGCCATTAGTGTAGCTTATAGGGTGATAGAGCAGAAGCGTACACAGCAAGCCGAGGGATTGTTTTCTTTGTAATCCTCGGCTGTAAATGATTAAGGTGACAGGAGCACATTAACAGACTGTCTGAGAGCATCATGCTAATGGCACAGCATGATATACTGGAAGCTTCTGTAGCTTTTGTGCAAATGAAATACTGAAACCTGCTCAAACACAACTCGGTGACTAATTTTAGAAAATGTGAGTTGAATCTGGAAACTGAGTGAGAACATTCTGTACCATATTGCCATGTTTAAATCCGTAGTGGAGACACATTAAAGTCATAGTGTGGACAGGCCCTGTGTACGAGCGCATGTGTGTGTATATAGTAGACTCCAGAGACGGCGGTGCGATTTGTACAGAAATGTGTATCCAGTTCATACATACAGTATATTTTTGTGATTTATCAGATATCATAGTAGTTTAGGCAGCAGGGTAGATATTGTCATCAGTACATATCTGTGTTGATTTGATTGTTTATCTCTTTTGTAATTCAGATCTACTGTTTCTTTCTGCTTTATTTTTATTCGTTTGGTTGGGATCAGGGCGATGAAAAGGAAGGGAGGTTGGAGGTTTGGGTCTTTCTGTCCTTGAGTAATGACTGTAAATAAACAGCTCATCCAAACTGATGCAGAATCAGTGATGTTATACGTACATTTAATGTCATCACCCTATTATGAAAATCATCAGTTATTACATTTATTTATACAGAAACAATGTGTACCAGTACAACAAGAGATAAAACAAACCATGCATGCATAATAGAATGTAAAAATGTTTTTTTTTTTTTTTTTCATATTTTATGCAAGTCTTTTCTTTTACTGGGTTGGCTACAGAAAATGTCACCTTTCCAGCTATGAGGCTTTAGCATTTTACTGTAAAACAAGCACCCCCAAACCTTAGTTATCGAAGTGAATTTGACTTGTCTTGGTTTTAATTATCTGTGTAAAACATTACGTTGCACTACATAAAATCTATATTTGATTAATTACTGTTAAGCAAATATCATGACATGCACTTAATTTATTTTCTATTTTCTGTAACTAGCTTAGCTTGATTTTTAATAATCGACTGAGTATCCATTCTAATTGAAGTCTAGAGCCAGCTGAATTCCATTAATAAACATTTTAAATGGGCACTGTATAATATGAATTTAAACCACAGCCGCTAAGGTATTAGAAGACTGACATGACCAATTTTCTTAGCATAGCTGTTCTTATGTAGGTTTAAATCCCAACAGTGGAACAATGTAGTAAAGTAATTGCTGCTTTCCTGAAGGTTTGTAGCACTGCATAAAACTGACCTACATACATTGTTCACAATAAATTGTTCACTCTGAAAAAGTCCTGTCATTTAAAGGTTAAAAGTCTGTTTTCAATCATTTAGAAATTACCCTTAAGACTTCTAATGTACAGTTTCCATCACAACTATTCAGAACAAAGTAGAAAAACAGTTGATTATATCTTAAATCACTTGATTTCATAATATAACTTTGGGTTTTACTCCATTTTCTCATTTAGTCTTGACCAATTACTGCCCACTAGTCATCTCTCTCTCCAATTGTACTACAGATATCAACTGGGAAGAGTGGGGGCTACTACATGCTTTTACTGAGACACATAATTCCAGTCAGCAGCATTTTTTTAAAACTGTTGCTCATTATGCATTACAGTGGAGGAAGTGAATTTATTTATTTATTTATTTTTAATGTCATACTATTTATTGCATACATTTTTGCCCAAGATCCTGTATTTATGACAATGTACATCCCAAAGCCTGTTGAATTAGAACCTTGTGTTGGCAAGTTCATGTGTGAATGATTTCACATCACGTTTAACCATTGCTCCAAATTCCAACATTTGTGCTCCCTAGAAAACTGAGGTCTTTCTTACTTACAAATGAGTTTCTTATGGCCAGACAGTTGTTTACTTCCAATAGTGTAAGTTCTGTGGAAATGCTCTTACTTTCACCATTAATCATAGCAGTGATTATTTATTTATTTAAGTTAAACAAATGTATTTATTTACTTATTTAAAATTATGCTCACCAAATGTTTAAGTGATCTCTGATCATAATGCATTGGAGAGTCATTATTTAAATTCTAGTAAATTTCAGCAATCTTTTTAGTTGCTTGCTTTGCTTGATGTAGGCCAATAATTTGACAGAAACATCTTTTGACATGTTTATTTTAAAAAAATTAAAAGCTACTTACAACATCAGTTAAGGTTAAAAGCCTGCTGAAAATATCAATCACTGCAGTAATTATCCAGTCCAAGGCTTTTTAAGTTTTAAATCCAAACTGCTCTTTTTTTTTTTGGCTGGGTAGTGTACATAATACCATAGACAACTGCTTTTCTGGGAGGCCTGTGTTATTATATGATTGTTAGAAATGTTTTAATAGAAATGTACTGGACACTTGGGTATGCAGCGGGTGCATAACAATCCTCTAAAGTACAGTACAGTATATGCCAAAGTATATGTCATATGAATAAGACACGTAATATATATTACACACATAATCTAAGAACGCTTTCAGGTATACATGGACTGTCAAACTTAATGAAATGAATGTAGGAATTAGAGGGCAAATACATTTTGTATGCTACGGTTAATTATGTTTTTATTACAATATGACATTTGCCTGACATTTGGCTCATGTGTAATTATATAACATCTTCAGTGTGCTACTTGAATGTCTACACAATAACATTTACACAAAATGAGACAGCTAAACAAATGTTGACTGCAATAAAACAGGTAATATTACACTTAGTGTTCATCAAGGAAAATAGCGACCATGGTTGCAGGATGACATATCTTCAATTCCAAAGAAGCAGCAAGTTTATACAACATTACAGTACATTTCAAACAGTCCAGAATTTAGAAAAAAACAACAGGATGACAACAGATCCACAGGTGAAGAGAATTTATCCAAAGTCCATTTGGTGCATAATGCTTAAAAGAAGAACAAGAAAAAAATACTATTTTCTTTTTCTTCACCTGCCTTCTGCATGGAGATTCGAGCATGTTTTATCCACATATTCCTGTATGCACGGTCTTCCTGGATACAAATTTATCATTGGTCTAGCTTTACTGTAGTTTGTAAGTGAAGAGAAAGTAGAGCTGCCCAACTGATCTTCAAGTATCAGTCAGACAGTGCACATCTGCACAGTGTGTGACTCAGTGTGTTTGCTCCATTGCTACAACTGATAAGAAAGTCCTCTGTGCCTCTGTCAGGTAAGAGTAGGACCAGTGGGATTAGAATGAAGTCACCCATGTCAAGGATGCTTGTTATGGCAGCCATCTTGTCCTCAAATCCCACCCGAGTCCAAGAGAAATCACTTAAGCCACAGAAGCTAGTCTTCCTCACGGGTTTCCATGGTGACAGCAGAGTTTTCATGGAAGCACTCACTGAAGAAGGTGATGACGGAACTCAGCATGTAGTGTTTGCTGCTGATGTCATGGCCCTCATCAGGAAAAATCTACAGCAATTCAAGAGGAAAGTGGCTGTATGCATACAGTTACAAAATAGACTGCATGGACAAAAGTAAACTCTGGGACATTACCAGGCTCTATTCATAGTATTGCACCGCCATACTGACCTTTAAGGTATAGTTTACATTATGCATAGATAACAGCTTCACTAGCTCTGCTGTGTGTTGGAAGTGAACAGAAGCTGCAAAAGAGAGAGTGGTAAAATAATTACCTTGTGTAATAATATCCATAAAGAAATGGCTGCCAAGTGAACCACCAAGAAAACATTTTTTTCCCTGGTATTTTATGTAGAGATTTCAGCAGCAGGGCTTGGTCGTCAGAAAGAGCTGGTTTATGTCAGTTCAAATGTCTTAACTGTACGCTCCTCATTGTGCAGAGTTCTGCTTAGCGCTACAATAGAACTACAATGGACCACTGCTATTATCAGGGATTTCTAGTCAAATACCGAAGTTCACCAATCTGGCCAATGCCTGATTTCTCAAATGGCCAGGAAAGCCATAAAATTAGCAAGTACCATGAAAACATCCCTGTCTCTATCTCTTTAGATTAGTGGTAGTGTTTGACCTAATGCCAGGAAAAAAATAATAAAGGAAAAATACAGATTCAGCTACTGTTGATTTATGCAGTCTCTCCTGCCTTTCTGTTGATTACTGATAACCCCATGCAGTTGCAATGAGCAGGGCTCTCTGTACCCCCTTTTTAAAAATTTTTTTAAAGAGGTTGCTGCGAACATGTTCAATAAGAACTTTCATGTGAAAATAACGCCTCACCTTGGATTGCGTCTTTGATTTCTCAATCAAATAATCTAACCTTTTAAGAGAAAGAAGAACTACTTGGCCAACACTTTGAATAAGATATCAATGGGTCACATGATGAATGGGAGTGATGTAGCTTGCAAGTGCTAAAATGTGCAATAGGCTTTTGAAATTAAACATAAAAAAATCATCTTCAGATTGATTACATCTTAGCAATTACATCATACTGTATATTATCTGATAATAATAACAGATAGCATCAACAGTCAGTCTGAACAGATCCCACTGCAAGAAAATACAAACAACTGTCTTTAATGCTACAGGCAGAGGACCTTGCAGTACAAAGAATAAATGCAAGATTTGATCTGAGTGGGAATTACTGCCTCAGCTCAAACCACCAGCTTCATCCAGGACATACTGTAAGAAGTGTGCATGTAGTGTGAGCTCTGCAGTTAGATGGAGGCAAACTGAATCTCTCACTTACCATCAGCCGTACCGTGTAGGATAAGAAACGTCTGCTTCTCAGAGGTGCTGATGTTAGACAGCAGGCTTGAAATCTGACAAATACAAAAATCTATACAGTACCACACTATATACTGTATGCATATGCATGCAATCTCTGATCTATACTGTACCTATGTGTTTATGTTACACATAACATTGCATAAGGCACATATATAATAATGTGATCATATCATCAAGGATAACGCACAAATATGATGCAGAAAAAAAGCAGTAATCAGTAATAACCTTGATATTAATTTAAGGTTGTGAGCACAGCATATGATACAGCATATCATAGGGGCGACATCGTATCGAAGAAGACACACTGATAAGCTATCAGCTAAGATACAGCTAAGCTGATTTTTTTAGAAAGGCTGTTCTTCATTAGTTTTTGTCACAGCTATTACATTTAATACTTTTAGCAGACTAAACTTTTTAAAAACTGTCAGAGCCAAAACTGGCTTATAAATAAGTGGTGTGAACATGACCCCACAGCGCAAGTTATGCTCATCACATCTGGACCTTCTGATAGGGCCTGATGGTTTAAAGGGTTAAATATTATACATATTTTGTGATTAAAGACAGTGTATCCTTTTCTCTTTAGCTGTATGATTTATAATCCCCTCTTTTAGTGCCACCTAGAAGAGGGTGGTTTCTCTTTTGAGGCTGATTCCTCTTAACATTTTTTTATCATGTTTTCTCAGCAAAAGCCTCTGGCTTTTGCATTACAAATTTAGATCAACATATTTATTTCATTAATGTTGTTATCATTTGTTTTTCATCCTTGATTAATTCATAAATCACTTTATGGCTTAACAAAAAAAAACTATTCCTCTGAAACAGGACAGGTTCAGGGACTCGACTGAAAATATAAGCCAAAAATGAAAGCCAGAAAAGTCCTTCAGGAATCCTGGAGAACTATTCCTCAAGACTACATAAAAAAATACAAGAAAGTGTGTCTCTTTGAAAATAAAATAAGACGAAATGATGGTGGCTCAAGACTTTTGCACACTACTGTGCATCTATCCTCTTCTCTTACTATTACCCAGAAATAGGGGTCCTAAATCAGAGTCATTTCAACATATTCATTGCTTCTAAATGTTTTTATTTCAATATAGGCCCATAAATTAGATGAAAGCAACATGTACATGAATGAACATGAACACCATGGCAATATTTGCCATTTCGTTGTTTGAAAACAAAAACAAACAAAAAAAAATTACCTGTTTACTTTGTTTTCATTTTATTTGATCCATTGCTGTTGGTATTATTTGTTGGATCGTCTCTTTATATGTTTTTTTTAAGAAGAAGATGGAAATATGGCCTGGGTCACTTGACTTACCTGATACTTGTTTTCATCCATGGCTGGGAACCCAAAATATCGCTCTGTAAATGCTGAGGCTTCCATAAATGAGCAGATAAACAAATGATCAACTTTTATTACGGGTCACATGACTTATTCTGACTCAGATATTTGAAATGGCTTTTCAAGTCTCTAAAAGAAGACTCATACACTCATTGTTATATAGTTTGTGAGGCGTGATATGGTTAGTATTATTGTACTGTAATGGCTTCTGTGGTACCATAGAGTCTCCAGTCAGTAACGGGTGCCATGGCAACACCACAGCGGAATGGAGAGATATCAGACAGGAGAAGAAGGGAGCTAAGGAAGCCACCATATCCCTGCAGAACCACACGCACACACACATGCACACACACACACAGATGTTTGCACAACTTTACACAATTATGGCATACTAATGGGTATAAAATGTAAAGGTTGAAATCTTTAATAGATTTCAAACAATGAAATAATGTAGGGACGTCTTTTATCATATCATTCATGTCTAATAAAAGGGCTTTACCTAAAGGACTGCAAAACTGGGCATAACTGACGTATCATTCAATTTGCAAGATGGTAAGGTAACTCTTCCTTTATACAAAGGTACTACTCAACATAATTTCCATTACAAGCGATGCATTTGCACCATCACTGAACCTGCCTCTCAAATCCCTTTTGAAAATCCCCTTTGTCACAGTCAATGGTCTCCCACTGCTCTACAGAATGTTTATGGAGATGACAACAGCAGTGTGCACAGATTGATGTAGTAGTGTAGAAAAGGGAAACCATATGAAGGCCAACGTCCCAGTGGTACACCATCAACTGCAACAAAGGGGGTTTTCAAAAAGCATTCGAGAGATGGGTTCAATGATGCCGAGGTTTTATAATTGAAACAAAATATAATAACCTTGCCAAAAATGCCAACCCTGCTTCCATCAATGTATGACGATTGCTTCACCAGATACCTGGAAATACAAACAAGATTACTAAATCTACAGTAATACTGCTAATCCATATTAAAGGATCTACATCAGATGGACTTAATGATATCATCAATCTAGCCAAGTACAATAAAAAGCATACCTTAAACTAATACCCTTACGAAAACCATACCATTTTAAATAACTGTATAAACACTTGACTGCATCACAGTATTTGAACTCTGCATTACCGTACCAGGTTTTAAACCAATAAAACTCTCACACTCTTCTGTCTAAGGAATACCCTAATCCTAGTCGGACATGTTGCTTAGCAACCAAAGCTTAATGGTTACAGTCTTTTTTAGTGTAAATATTCTAAATAATGAATTCAATTACCTGCTAAACATTACATTTTATCATTTTGTTTTTGCTACTGCTTCACACACAACACACAGCCTATCATGGCTTCCTGAACATGTGTCCTCAAAAGGTTTTTTCTTGTCACTGTGACCTGTGGTTTGTTCATTAGGCTCCTAAATGTAAATCCTCAGCCATATCTCTGTAAAGCTTCTTTGTGACAAAAACTTTCTTAAAAGAGTTATATTAGTGAATGAAATAAGACCTTTATCCATAATGATAAAAAGCAGTACAATTTTATTATTACTGTAAAATCTTAAATTATATGCACACACATACTGGATAGTTAAATGTACTCGTAGTTATTGAACATGCTCGCGTTGTTATTGAATTGTCTTGTGCCATCCCTCATTTCTTCGAATTAAATAAAATTAAATTAAATACATTTTGGAGAACTCCACAACTGAACCTCTATCACAGAGGTGCAATGCCACAGGGATAACCACTATGCTACCAAAGCCTCAATCTTTTAAAAAATAGTTGTTTATGAAACAACCCCTGAAGCAAACTCATTTCCCCTTTTACCCGTTCCAACCACTCTGCATTCAGCATCATCAGTATACTAATCATCGACCTGACCATCTGTCATTCTCTGCACCTGTTTCTCACTAGTTCATGCCTTAAGTTAGAAGTTTCTTATGTTTGAATGATGCATGGATCACGGTGGCTTAACAAACAAAAACATTCCTCTGAAACAGATCAGGTACAGGCACTGGACTGAAAATGAGAGTCTAAAAATGTCCAGAAATGAGAGCCAAAAAAAGACCTTCAAGAGGCCTGGAGAACTATTCCTTCACACTACATTAAAAATACAAGAAAGGCTGGCTCTCTGGGAGCAAAGTAAGAATAAATGACTTGTGGCTCGAGACTTTTACAGAGTACTGTGAAAGACATAAAAGATAGCAGGACACTGTCTCTTACTCTAGAGCAGCGAGGTGATCCCGGAGCTCCACCACTCCCAGGCGCTTGTGCACTTCCTGTAGAACCTTTTGTCCCTGGAAACCACTCCCTCCGCCATCCACACGAGCCACAATCACACTGTCCGAGCTCACAAGTACAGAGTCCCAGTCCAGATGAAATTTTTCACTCACCTGCTGACCACCAGGAGCACTGTCACTAAAAAAAGGAGTTAATGCTGGTTGGTGTGTGTGTGTGTGTGTGTGTGAAAGCAGACTGAACAAAAGTGTCACGAAATCAATAGCAGGTGATAGGTAATCAGTGATGTGCCAGGATTAATAAAGCACTACCAGAGTGTGTGTCAAGCTTCTGCAATACACTGCTCTAATTAGACACCAACAGCAATGTGGGAATGCTCCCACATGTTTAAAGCTGGAATTTGCAGAATGAATATCTACATTCAAAATGATTGGTTTTGAATGCAAAAACTAATTATCAATGTGATGAAAAGAAATAAAAATGATGTTCCTTTTGTCATTTGTTTATAATATAAATCTGTTTTTAAACTTCTTTTCAAATAATTGGGATGAGCTAAATTTTCATAATTAACAAAAAGTAATCTGTGTAATGGGTTGGAAAAGGTGTTTAAAATGTTCTTTCCAATGTGGTTTAATATAAATTATTACATGATGAATCTATTATTATCAGAAGCATTATTTAATGGATTACACAATTTCACTAATGCCTTCTGTTTAATTTCCATCTTAACCATATGTATCATTTAATGGGTGTTTAGGAAAATTGAAACATTTTTGTGATATTTCCTGAATGAGTGTTTTTCCTTTGTGGACTAATAAGATTAATAAGATTACCAAAAAAAAAAAAAAAAAAAAAATATATATATATATATATATATATATATATATATATATATATATTACAAACTTTCTTTTTAATTGTACTGGTTTCAGTTGCTACTTTCTCTCTTGTAAATGTGAAATGTCTTTTAAGGCTTTGGTGGTGCTCATGCTTTTTGTCCTGTACACACAATAGGTGTTTGTGTTTTGTGTGTGTAAGTATGATGGAGAATAATGGATGAACGTACAGTATGAAAAGCAGAGGATACTGATTACTCTCATCAAAATCCGCAGGGAAGCTGAGCTCCAGTCGCAGTGCTGCAAACACACAGCTCATTATAACAGCTTTCACTACGAATGAACATGCATCTCCGTGCCATATTTAGTGTACTTTATGCATGGCGACAAACGGTCTAAAAAAATCATTACGCTTTGGCTGACCATTGTATCTCATATCAGTGTCGATGACAGTAATCTGTTACCATGGTTATTAGAGGGTATGATTTTGATTTCTCTGCGGGGGATGTTTTTCAGCTTGAGCAAGTCTCTGAACTCCAGACCAGAATCTACTGTCATATAACCTAAAAAAATAAATAAAAAGGGAAACATTTCAGACATTTAGAATTAAAACTTGCTTTAAAATCCTCTTCATAGGACAATTTTACAAATGTTGTATGAAAGACATATTAATAGTTTGAAATAAAACAAGTAATTTAACAAAAATTATGGATATTCATTCTTCTGTTCTATCCAAATTCTATGTCTGTGGAATATAGAAATCTCAAGGTAGCTGTTGGGAAATCAATAAATATTTGTGCAAAATGTCAAAATTCTTTACCCAAAATGTTTTAAACGTACATTTAAAATTCTTATAATAATTCATTTTTTCAGAATTTAAAAAAAAAAAGCATTATACATTTAGGAATGTGTTAATCTGTTTATCAGTTTGTTTATTTATTTTTCATCTCATATATGTCCAGAGATTCATGGTAAGCATAACAGCTGTATAGGATTCTGGCCATTCTGCATTTAGTTCCCATCCTTTGGTAAGCATTTGCACTAGATGTGTGCCCATGTGTGCCCACCATGTGCCCACTGAGATTTGTGGTCATTCAGTCACAAAAGCAATAGTGAGATAAGGCACTAATGTTGGGCAAAAAGATCTGGGGTGCAGCCGGTGTTTCAGTTTATCCCTAATGTGTTCAGGCCACATGATTCTACAGCATCTTCAGCAAACCAAATCTTTATGAACCTTGCTTTCGGCCCAGACGCATTATCATCCTGGAACAGCTGTAAAGGACATTTTCAATGCTACAGTATACAAAGAGATTCTATACAGTTGTGTGCTTCCAAATTAGTGGGAACAGTTTGGGGAAGGCAAGATCTGGATGTAATGGTCAGACGCGCACATCCCTTTGTCCAATACAGGGTAGTTCATCCAAGTAAAGCTCCATCAATTTAAATTCTACATCTCACCACAACTGAAAAGCTAAAAATTCCATTACAATTCCACTAAAAGATGCCCCACCTCCTGTACCTTTTATATCCATAACCTTGTCTACTGTATATATGGAAAACAACAATGGAATCAATGCCAACCCATGAAGGAATGAATGTTTAAAATGGGCAACATAAATCGCTGTCATAGTTGTACACTTCCAATCAGTCCCAACAATTCACACATCACCGATCACCTTCCATGTTTCTTGTTTAAACACCACTATTTATGTTTCTGTTTTCAGCATATGCTTGTCAAGTCTCTCACTTGTATGTATTTGACAGTTTCATCCATTGTCTGTATGTTCTTACATTAAGTCATTGTGAGTGCGCTAAATTACTGCTTCCAAATTGTTTACTGTGTTTATGCTTCTCAAAAAACAAAAATGACAAAAAGAAATGATGGTCTTAAGTGAAAGCTACAATAGGACATGCATCAGGGCTAAGAGTATTCTAGCTTATAACAAGCAGGTTCAGGAGAACCAAGGATGGCTTGCCTGGAGCAATACCAAAAATGTCCCCATCATCCCCTAAGAAATTTTGTTTTGGTGCTGGTGAGAGGGGATTTGGTCAGGGGCCAACAAGGTGGCCTTTCCAGCACAGAACAAGCCAGAAAACAATGTGTGGCCATGCAAGCTGCAGACAAAACCTTGTGTATCCAACCTCGAACAATGACTCTGGTGAAGATGTCTTTGCCCCACATCCTGCCCGACTTAAGCTGCCATTTTTTTTCCATGAGCGTCATTCCAACTTCCTGCACCTCCACCGCAGACATGGGTACATCACTCAGCTTCACCTCAGTTGTCACTCTGCCTCCTGACTATACAGAGTACATTGCTTTTTTCTTATTCCTTTGAGGATGTCGCTCAGGAACAGGGTCATCATGGACAATTTGACAGCCAAAAAATGTAAAAAAAAATTTTAAAAAACCACACACACACAGAACTACTGCTGTGTTAGTTCAATTTGTGCACTCAAACATCTCATATAAGCCAATTCAATGTACAAATTGTGTGATCAGTATACTTTAAGACAACCACAATGTTATGACTGGGCACTCCAATATGGCACCACCGAATATGTTGTTAAGATTGGGAGCCCCAACGCAGAAATTAGAGGGGAGCGTTGAGACATGGGGTGATTATGTGTACCTTGGCGGAGATTAATCGGTTAGTGCAAGCACCTCGCAGTGCTAAGGAAAAATGCTTATTTATTTATTTATTTATTCTTCTCCTGACCTTTATTTCTTTATCTCTAGCGAGATATTTTGTTTATCTTTCAAGCCTTTTCAGTTTTTTCTTTTCTTAATCTTTTCACCTTTCGTCTCAGTTTTCTACATTCTCTTTTCTTTCTCTTCTCACTTCTCTTTTTAGTTTTCTCCTCTCTTTATCTCTTCATTTCTCTTTTCAGTTTTCTTTCTTTCTCTTGTTTTTTTAACTTTTCTTTTTTTCTTTCCCTTATACCAGAGCAACACTCTCATACCTAGTGCTATTTAATGTTCGCACAGAGTGTGCTGGTTTCTGGGGGTTTAAATAACCTGCCGCACAGGTGTAGCGTGTCTTCTCTGATTGGCAACATGGCGGGGTTGCCAAGCAACCACAGCCGTCCGCTGCTCTGCCTGCCTATAAATCTGCCTACAGTAGTTGTCTGCAGATTTCCCCTTTGTCAAGGCATAACAATGTAAAACTAAACTACTAACTAACCTAAATGGCAAACAGTGCAATGTTAAAATGTTCAACGGAGCGGCTGTACAGTTGTCATGCCGTGTACCCAACTGCATACCAAATTAATGGTGCAATCTTACTGGTTTAAAAATGACCTTTGTTTCAGTGGTTAATTTCCTAAGTTCAACCAGCATGCACACTGTGATCCAAAATAGGCTTCCAGAAATACATTGCCATAGGCCTGAAATGCAAATACTGTTCTCACCAGTCAGTGTTATGCGTATACATTGAACAAGGTCAGAATGTTCCCCAGCTATGTTATTCATTGTTGGGTAAAAATCAAGTGCAGCAATTATCAGACTGAAAATCAAGCCAGTAATTATCTGATCATTCACATGGCATGTAATAATTTCATTTAATTCTGAAGATGTTACTGGCAATAAGCCCGGGAAAGTAGAAGACAGTCAAAAAAGACAAAAAGAATCAATGAAAAGACAGAAAGTGTACTCTAAATTAGGGTTGTAATTATGGTTTAAATCATTTATTCTTAGTGACTGTGTGTGGGTGTCTTTAATACTTACTGCTTATGTTAGCAAGCTGGTGCACAGTAGTTCTGGGACTACCAGGCCCTAAGGAGAGACAAAACTTGAACACACTTACCCACTCAGCAAAATAAATCACTTGAGGTATGTTTGCTAGTTCACATATAAATGCTTCTCCACTGTAGGAAGCTGCAGGAAATTAGCAGTAAATAAGAAATTAGCAGTAAAACACTACAATGTGCTGCTTCAAATGTAAGGAAAGGAGCATGTCAGTGTTTTTTTGTTTTAAACTTTGTGTCTGTTTACTTAAATGATTTTCCCTTTACTGATGAAACGACAGTAAGTGTGTTTACCTGAAGCCATTTATTATTGATGTTTGGTCTACAAACATTTCTGAGAAACATATTTCTGTGAATCTTTCTGGGGGGAAAAAAACATATTCATATATATATTAATCTCTATATTTCTGGCTGTCTGTCTGCACATGCACCTGACTGCCCAACTGGCAAAAAAGTACACATGATTCATCAGGCCAGGCCACCTTCTTCCATTGCTCTATGGTTGAATTGTGCCCAGTTTTAGCGAAATGTGCTAATGTAGCTCTTCAGTGCAATTGGACCAGACAGGCTAGCCATTGCTTCCCATGCACATCAGTGTGCCTTAGATGCACATAACTCTGTCACCACTTTACTGGTTTGTCCATCCTTGGACCACTGTTTGTAAGTAATATCCAACCCCAGAAGACCTACTGTTGTAAAGAAGCTTTGACCCAGTCATCTGCTCATCAAAATTTGTTCCTTGTAAAAGTCAACCAAACTAACTGATTGTTTACTTGATGCCTAATAAATACAGTCCAGCCATAAGATTAAAACCACTGACCGGTGATGTAAATAAAATGGCACCTGGAAGTGGGTTCTGGGTTCACAGTGTGCAACATTATGCATAAACAAGAGTAAACACATTGGAAAAACTTATAACTTCTAACTTTTATCCAATATTCTTATAACTTGAAGCAGCATGGTGGGTTGATTTACTGTCAAGATTAGAAAATTCCTAGTTCCTAAATTCCAAAAAATTCCTAACTTTAAAATTAACAAGTTAGAATTTTCTGTCTGATTTAAACCTTATTTTCTCATTTTAAAATAGAGACGTGTAAAAGCTGATAATGATGAGATGTGAACCTGCACAATGCAGCAGTACTGTTTGTAAATTGGGACTCAGCACAGCGTCATAGTATGAGCAGTGAGGTTTGAACAGGGAACATGTCAAACACTCTCGCTGAAACAGATCCACTGTCTTCACCCTAGACACACAAATTTAAACAAGAGACCAATCCTTAGACAGATATTCAAATGCTCAAATAGTAGAGTAAGATGTGTAAACAAACAAAAAAAAAACTTAATAATCACCTACAGGAGAAGTGGACATGCCATAACTCACCTGTACAGGTGTCTTTGTGAGACTCCATCCTCCGTGCTGATGTAATACCTATATAAAACAAGAATGACATCCATGTAGTCAGCAAATTACAGACGCATATTTATCCAGCCCAATGTTTGCACGGTTTAAGAAAGCCTCTAATGTTCTGGCCACAAGTCATTGGTATTTTTGAGAACTTTCATGCAGCTTTCATTCATTTCAAGTATTTTAAGTAAATTAGGTATTTACATAATACTGTCATGCTTTTTTTCTCACTTTGTTTTTCTAACCACATGTTTAATGTATTATTTATGAGGGGGTTCAAGTCAAGCCAGGACTTGTGATGAAATTTCTTGTGAATGAAGGTTTAAATCTAATCTGACATTTATAGAATACTTCAAATACTGTAGAGTACGGTGATGAAACTCTGTTTCATCCAAACATTTGAATGAAGAAACATTGTAAAGAAGTCTGTAGATCCATGAATGATGTGAATGAATGAATGGGTGAATGAATAACGAATCCTGTGAATATTCAACAAGTGGAACCTAGCGGAGGAGACACATCTACAGTATCTAGGCTAGCATTTCTGACATGAAACAACTGATCATGGTTGTGGTGTATTGAGAAAACTTTCTACCTTGAAGGTATCCAGGCGAACTAAGTGCATTAGTGTAGCAGGGGATTATATAGAGAAATCAAGGTAGTTTTTCAGCACAATCAAAAGTCTTATGTCTTTATTTATTTGGAATACTGAGGCCCTTTGTATTACTGAGGCCAGTTTTATTTTTATGATTTTAATTTAGAACAGAAATATTTTTCATAAAACTAGGTAGACAGAAAGTGTGTAAAGTGTGTACTCATGTATACCCAAGCAAAACCACAACATTTTCACAAAATGGATTAGAAAAATGTTACACATCTACAGTCGGAGATACAGCTTAGTATTCCCAAGGTCTGATGCTGCCACCACCATGGAGACCTTCATATGTTGCCTTTATTATATGTCTCAAAGGTTCTACATTCTACATATATAAATACATCTAACATAGTTTGTCACATGCTTTAGAATAATTTAGGTACATTTGGAATTTTTGATCAATTTAATACTAATTTGCTTTTGAGAAGGAACTTCAGTCTAACATGTCAGATATTTCTACAGAAATGCAAATAAAATCCTACAGAGACAGCTGATCATAATTTGGGGTTAATCAGAATCACCTCTCTCATGATATGTGTATGATAATTAATTCTGAACATAAATGTGATTGAGTAGTTTAGTCACATACCCTAACATAAATGTGATTGAGTAATTCAGTTACATACCCTTTTATAAAACAGTATGCACACTTACAGTATAATTTCAGGTCACCGCATTCTTTTATATTTTTACCTTAAATTTCAAAAGTTTTTTTTTATAACATATTAAAGGAATAAAAAGATCTGACATGCTCTATCTTTTTTTCCTTTTGATTTCTGTCACTAAAACCTGTAATTTAATAGGGGTGTCTAGACTTTTAAGAACCATTGTTCATGTCTATATGAGACTTACACTGCTTTCAGGCTTTCATCATAACCTAGCATTTTAGTAACCTCCCAGTTGCCAGAAGTCAGGTGTCGCACACTGACCTCTCCGTCAGTATGCTGTGCATCAGACAGAGAGAGAGAGAGAGAGGGAGAGATATGGTGACACAAATATAGACTCTTTGTATGTCTAAAACCTTACAAAATGCACTTTGATTTAGAGTTTTATACACAGTATAGTGCCCTCCATAATTATTGGCACCCCTGGTTAAAATGTGTTAAAAACCTTAAAATAAATTCCAATAAATTTATTGGAGAAGCATATTGTCACACTGAAAATTGGAGAAAAATATAACGTGAATATAAAATGAATTTTAAGGGGAAATAAAAATCCCTGACTAATTGAAGTACTTCTGTCATTTCTACAGTAGTTTACGAAGTTGATTATGAGTATCTAGGAACATTTAATTAGTAATTTATCACTTCCTGCTTCCCTGTGGTATAAATATGACGTGACACAGAGGCAATTTCTCTTATCCACTCTTCAACATGGGAAAGACAAAGGAACACACCATTCAAGTACGGCAGATGTGTGTCGACCTTCACAAGTCAGGCAATGGGTACAAGAAAATAGCCACCTGCCTACTACTGTGAAAGAAATCATTAACAAGTTTAAAAAACTGGAATAGTAGTGAACAAGCCTGAACGAGGACGCAAGTTTATTTTGCCTCCACGCACAGTGAGGAGGATGGTAAGAGAAGTAAAAAATTCTCCAAAGCTCACTGTTAAAGAACTGCAACAAATGATAGCATCTTGGGGTCACAAAGTCTCCAAAACAACCATCAAATGCTATCTACATGCCAACAAGCTCTTTGGGAGGCAGGCAAGGAAAAAACCTTTTCTCAGTCACAATCATAAACGCAAACGTTTGGAGTTTGCTGTCACGAGGCGGAGCGGAACGAGGTAAATCCAAGTGCAGGTGACGTTTGACTATGTAGACGGAAGCAAGGTAGGAATGTGGAAGCGAAGGTCAAGCCACATTTAAGCCAAATCGCAAAACGAGAGCCGTAGTCAAAACAGGAAGTGTTAAATTGGTAACCGGGAAATCAAGCAGCGGAGCAAAAATTCCAAAAACACGTAAAACAAAAGCCGTGGTCAAAAACAGAAAGTGCGAGATCAAAGCCGGGAGATCAAACAGCGAAGACAGGTGAGGACAATCCAAAGCAAGAGGCAATGAAACAAAACGCGAGAAAATTGAGGCAAAAATACGCAAGATAATCCAGCAATTGAAGCAGGGCGCAGCGCATGCTTAAATCGCTGGAGTGATCAGCGTAGAATAGGAAACAAGTGCGCAGGAGGGGCGGAAATGGGCCGGCGTAGCTGGGACACATGAAATGTGGGGTTTATTCTTCGCATGGTTGAAGGCAGCAAGAGTTTGACGGCACAGGGGTTGACAAACTTGGTAATCGTGAATGGGCCCACATATCGGGAAGAGAGTTTGTGGGAGATAGTCTGTTGAGGAATATCTCTGGTGGCAAGCATGACTCTCTGACCCACCCTGTACCTTGGAGTTTTAGAACGCCTCCGATCCGCTTGTTTCTTGTAAACCTTGCTGGATCGTAGTAACGTCCTTCTAGCTTGTAGCCAGGTCTTCTTACAGGATCTAATGAAATGCTGCGCTGATGGAACATTAACCTCTTCCTCCAGGGAAGGGAACAGAGGTGGTTGGTAGCCCAAGCAGCACTGGAAGGTGGACAGGCCAGTGTATGATGAAGTTTGGGAGTTGTGAGCATATTCCACCCAAGGAAGGAACCTGCTCCAGGAAGTGACATCCCAAGAGGGGTACCTGCACCTGAGAGCAACCTTGAGAGCCTGGGTGTTCCTTTCGGTTTGTCCATTGGACTAGGGGTGAGTTTACAGAAGGCCTTCCAGAACTGAGAGGTGAACTGCGGACCACGATCAGAGACAATATCCTTGGGAAGACCGTGGAGCTTAAAAACGTGGAGGATCATGAGTTCCGCAGTCTCTTTGGCGGATGGGAGTCTTGGAAGGGGAATGAAGTGGGCTGCCTTAGAGAACTGATCCACTACAGTCATGATACAGGTGTGGCCATCAGAGGGAGGTAATCCTGTCACAAAATTAAGCGCAATATCAGACCATGGATGGTATGGGGTTGGTAAGGGTCTGAGAAGGCCTGGGAGCGTAGAGTGCATGGGATGAATAGGCGATTAGTGGGTCCATTGCTGGGGCCTGGTTCGTGGGACAAAGTCTGCTTCACCTTTGTTTCTATATCTAGCTCAGCCACTGCAAGCAAGCAAGAAGAAGGGAGGATGGTGTTAGTGTCTGTGGAATCTTGGGTGGGGGTGAACTGCCTGGAGAGGGCAACCGATTTAGTATTCTTAGTTCCTGGACGGTAGAAGAGGGTGAAATTGAACCTAGCGACCAACGGGCCTGGCGTGAGTTGAGCCTCTTGGCGCTACGTAGGTACACTAGGTTCTTGTGGTCGGTCCAGACCAGGAATGGAACCTCCGTTCCCTCTAGCCAGTGTCTCCACTCCTCCAGGGCTAGCTTGATGGCCAGGAGCTCACGATCTCCGATGCCATAGTTTCTTTCAGTGGGCGTTAAGCGGTGGGTGAAGAAGGAGCAGGGGTGCAGTTTGTTGTCATGGGTGGACCTCAAAGAGAATGCCTCCTACGCCAGTGCTGGAGGCGTCGACCTCCACAATGAACTGACGTGACAGGTCAGGGATGGTGAGGATAGGAGCGGACGTGAACAGAGGGTGAAGGCCCTCTCAGATTCCTGGTACCAACAAAAGCGAACCTTGGGAAAGGTTAGGGCTGTTAGGGGGGCAGCGATAGAGCTGTAGCCTCGGATGAAACAGCGATAGAAGTTGGAGAACCCCAGGGACCTCTGGCGTTCCTGACGTGAGGTTGGCGTGGGCCAGTTCGTGACGGCTTGAAGCTTGGCGGGTTCCATCTGGATCACTGAAGGCCCAATGCCAAATCCAAGGAACGTGGTGGACGTGTTGTGGAACTTGCACTTTTCTGGTTTCACAAACAGTTTGTTCTCTAGAAGCCTCTGTAGCACCTGCCGAACGTGGTATTGATGCTCCTCAAGGTCCCGAGAATAGATCAGGATGTCTTTGAGGTAAACAAACACTGATAAATTGAGAGTCTCTGAGTACATTGTTAATGAGGGCCTGGAAGACTGCGAGGGCATTAGTGAGGCCAAACAGAACCATGAGTAAATGTATGAGAAAACGTATTCATAGTGCCCTGTAGGGGTGTTGAAGGCCGTTTTCCACTCGTCATCCTCTGGGAGGCGGACCAGTAAGCATTGCGTAGGTCAAGCTTGGTGAAAATCTTGGTTCCTTGGAGAAGCTCAAACGCGGTAGCCATTAGCGGGAGGGGATGCCGGTTCTTCACTCATTCAGGCCCCTATAATCTATGCAGGGACAAAGAAAGCCATCTTTTTTTTTTTTTTTTTACACTGTACAGACGGCCCTCGGTGTATGGGAGCAGATCAATGGTGCAGTCGTAAGGCTGGTGGGGAGGAAAAGAAATGGCACGCGATTTGCTAAACACAGCCTTGAGATCGTGGTACTTAGGGGGCACGTGAGCAAGCTCCAGTGGTTCGTCCGCCTGGGTGGGGTTGGGGCATGACGTGAGGGCGGCTCATAAAACAAGATGGGCTCCAGGCTGAAATCGAATGTGGGTTGTGTCGGATCAACCAGGGGAGGCCCAACACGACCGTGGCATGAGATCCCTCCATGATAAATAGCGAAGTCTGCTCTGAATGGTTGCCTGAGACCCTTTGACTGAGCAGAGGTGTCCTGTGGGTGATAGAAGGGAGTAGACTCCCGTCGATGGCCTGAACCTTGAGATGGGTCTGCAAAGGCAGAGCCGGGATTCCCAGGGCCTTGGCTGAGGTGCCGTTGATTAGGTTGCGGTCTGAACCGGAGTCGATCAACGCCTGCGCCAGGTGGACAGGTCTTAAGTACGTGATCCACGTGTCCACAGTAAAAGCAGGCTCTCTCCACTCGACGGCGCCTCCGTGAGACGCGGGTTCTGCCCTGTTGTATTGGTTCCAGCTGAGGGTTGGGTCACGGGAGGACTCTGACCGGTGCCATCCTGGCCACTCTCCAAAGGCGGAGACCTGAATCCACTCGGCCGGCCAGATCCATGAGATCTTGGAGTGATGAGGGAAGTTCTCGAGCGATTAGCTCATTCTGCAGTGCTTCTGTCAGTCCTTCAAAGAAAACATCACTCAAAGCACGACTATTCCACCCGCTGGAGAAAGCTAGGGTGTGGAATTCTATTCCGTAATCATAGGCCGAGCGTGAGCCTTGGTGAAGCTTTAGCAGTTTGTGACGTGCCTCCCTTCCATGACATGAGCGATCTAACATCCTCTTCATCTCTTTAGCGAAGTCCTCATAGTTGGAGCAGCAGGGGTCATGAGTGTCCCAGAGAGCAGCGCTCCATTCTCGAGCCTGTCCTGAGAGGAGCGTTATCACATATGCCACCTTGGAGCATTCAGTGGACAATGTGGAGGGTTGGAGCTCAAATATCAGCCTGCACTGAGAGAGGAAGGAGCGACAGGTACCAGGGTCACCTTCATAGGTCAGGGGGGCAGGGAGGCATGGTTCGCGTTGCATGATGGAGTCATGATGCTCTGAATAGAGCTGGAGCAGTTGGAGCTGTGCTGTGATGTCAGCAAGTGCTTGCTTGGTGCTGAGCAGGCCCTGGTGGTGAGTTCCAAGAAGGGAAGGGCACTCTGACTCTCTAGTGCTGCTTTCATGCGGTCAACATCTGCTGTATTCATATCACCGGCTGGATTATTCTGTCATAAGGCGGAGCGGAACAAGGTGAATCCAAGTGCAGATGACGTTTGACAATGTAAACGGAAGCGAGATAGGAATGCGGAAGCAAAGGTAAATACCGGGAGTCAAATCGGTAAAATGAAATCAATGAAACAAAATGCGAGAAACTCGAGGCAAAAATACACAAGATAATCCAGCAATTGAAGCAGTGCGTGTTTAAATCGCTGGAATAATCAGCGTAGAATAGGAAACAAGTGCGCAGGAGGGGCGGAAACAGGACCGTGGGAAGAGACACCTGACAGGTTGGAAAAACAAAGGCACATATCAAAAGTGACAGCGTGGGAAAAAATGAAGACAGGACATGAATCATGACAGTTTGCTAAGCGGTACTGGGGCTTCAACTGGGATCGTGTTCTTTGGTCAGATGAGACCAAGACAAAGCTTTTTGGCAACAAACACTCTAAGTGGGTATGAAAAATGAGTATGCAGAAAAGCACCTCATGCCAACTGTGAAGTATGGGGGAGGATCGGTGATGCTGTGGGGCTGTTTCTCTTCCAGAGGACCTGGGAACCTTGCTAGGGTGCATGGCATCATGAATGCTTTGAAATACAGTGGAAGCTCGGATTGCGAGTAACATGGTTTATGGAGTTCCGGAAACCGAGCAAAGATTTTTAATAAATTTTAAATCAGAAACCGAGCAAGTATTAGTTTACGAGCGCCGAGTATCATGTATCACGCATGCGACTCTTATTTTGACACCGAGCGTCACTCTCTCACCTTTTCACCCCCAACCCCCCAAAACACACAAACTCTGCTCGTTTTGAGTTTTCATTATTTCATTATTTCTTTCAGCAAGATAATGACCCAAAACATGTGGCCAAATCTACACAGAAATGGTTCACCACACACAGAATCAAGCTCCTCCCATAGCCATCTTAGTCCCCAGACCTCAACCCCATTGAAAACCTGTGGAGTGAGCTGAAGAGGAGAGTGCAGGGGAGAAGCGTCAGGTCACTGGATGATTTAGAGACATTGTGTTCTGTGTTCTCTAATCTTGTGAAACATTATAGGAGAAGATTAGGTGCTGTTTTGTTGGCAAAAGGGGGTTGTACAAAGTATTAAACATTGGGGGTGTTAATAATTGTGGCACCCATGATTTGATGTAAAATAATTATTTCTTAATGTGGGATTTTTTTTTTCACTGAATAAATGCACTTGAATTAAAGGTTGGAATTTCCTCTGTTTTTCCATTGTGGTCATATGTTATTTAGAACAAAACTGATTTTTTTAGAAGCTAAAGAACACATTTTAACCAGGGGTGCCAATAATTATGGAGGGCACCATATATAGTATACACATACACAATTTTCTGTGGTACACAGAACATTAAGGAGAACTATAAGACAGCCAGCTCCTATATACTGTATCATTCATGTTCACAATTTACTTTTGAAGATTTTTCTTGAGATAATACATTAAACACTGACGTGAATAATAAAGTGAAAAACTGTATACAATGTACCTGTTCTGACATCATGGTGAGGTGGCGGAAAGATCCCTGGCTGCCATGTTTTATGGGTAAAGTAATAAAAAACGTTGCTCCATCTTTAGAGAACAAAGGCTCCTCATTCTGTACCACTCACACAGAAGAAGAACATTTACTTCACCTAATATATTATATGTGAGGGAAGCTGAGTCTATAATAAAACGCTGTGATCATTTGATTACCTGGCAGTCGATCCACTTGTCTGACGTCATCACATGTTTCTATAGTGGGAAAATCCGAGATAAATAACTTAATGTTATTTGCACAAAAGCACTTGCTCACATGTACAGTAGCAGGTGTGCGCATGTTCATATTTGCATGGGGATTGGTCAAGAAGAGCAATGATCTTTGTGTGTGTATAGCCATGTCAGACGTCACTCACCCGTTCACACTCTCCGGTGTGTGTGTGACACAGCGTGAGGATGGATGTGTCCTGAGCTCTGTTGAGCCAGCGCACAGTCACATGTTGCTCGGTCACCCACCGCACCATGCTTATGTAGTACTCACTAGCAATTAAACCCCACCAACACATTTTTATGAGTTGCATCGACATGACACTTATTTCACTGCAATTAGCCATTATCAGAGATTAAGGTGGTTTTCTTCTGTGGTACCTTTTTTCCAGACTACTTGGGGGCAGAAGCTCAATGGTGGGAGATGAACCATTCAGAGTAACTACATTCAGCTTCACGGTAGGGTTTACTTGGCCAACCTGATAAACACACAGACACACACATTTGTCTTAGTAACCTTACTGCATGTGAACTTTCCCTTGGCATAATTATTAATGAAGCAAATTAACGTTATGATAATTCATTGTGGCCTTAACCGTATTATGATTTTGCTTATTTAAGTTTTTTAATATAAAAACTGGAAAAAAAGTTTAGTTATTTATTTAGTTTTTTTTGTTATTTTTTGTAAGTTTTTCTTCTGGAACACAGCCAAACATGGCCACACCTCTTGGCTATTCTTATTCTTGTGGTTACATTTTATCGCCACCATTATATAATTAATTACTTAGAAGATTTAGTATTCAAATGCATTAAAATATTTATGAACCTATAACGTTTAACTGCCACTGACAAATGGCTTCCCAGACAATATATATGCTTATACAACACCACAGTTGAATGTTCAAAGGTGTGCATTAATTTTCCGTAACATCATTGCTCCTGGCTCTAACGTAAACCAGGAAGTTGATAAATAGCTTAATATGAATGTGTTCGTTCTAATACATTATCAGCTCATTCAAGACACTTTAAAGGCAGACACTCAACAACACATAATCATTGATGTGGACACATTTTCTGGCTACCGAACATTTATGAAACAAGGCACGGGTGTCAGAACCTTGTAAAAGTCAGTCATTTTCTCGACGTGGGTTTTCAGAAGATTGTGGTTTCTTGTTTCACCTTGCATGTATTCTTTTCACATAACAGCATGGTTAGTAGTGTTGATGTTATTCCTTACTCGATACATAAGGTATAAAATAGGTTTTAGAGAACAACAGAAGACATATGGAGAGTCAGCAACAGAAGAATGATAACTTCAATGAGTACATTATGGAACTTCTTCAATGCTTGTACTTTAGTTATCGATTTCGTCCACTTCTGTTGTGTCTAAATAATATGCAAAAATATAGTTTACAAATGACAAAAAGAGCCTTTTTAACATCATTTGTCCCCAAAAAATAAGAAAAAATAAAGTTTTGAAAATACTTTCATATTCCAGTTTGGATTTCCTGCCTTTAAATGCATGGTATTGCCTTAAAAAAAAGAAACAGGAGAAAGAAAGAAAAATAAATAGCAGCTAAATTCGTTCTGACAGACCTAACACACTCACACAATGTAAGACTCTAAGTATCACAGATTACTCTACTTATCCCCTACAGGTGTTCTGCAGTCTGGCAACAGTTCATATAATTAGTTAGGTACTGTGTAGATAATATGCATATGAATGCAGTAATGCAGCAGCTGAGGCTTGGACTTTGAGCCAAATCCTGTCAGACCTTCCACAGACTTCACAGCGAGAGCTAATAGGAACAGAGAGACGAAAGAGGGGGAAAATGTGTCAGACAGTAAGCTGTGCCCTTTACTGAGGTCTCTGAATAATTGAAATGGTAGTTAAATGTGGTAGTGAAACAGCAAAAAATTCAATCATAGTTGGAGATGGTGTGCATACTGATTACCTGTCTTAAGGAGTGTGCTGCAGTTACAGTATATGCCGCGTCCTATAATGAGGGATGGGAAGTTTACTAGTCTCATTTGATGTGACTTGAAGTTCTCTGATGGTCAGATTCTCCATAAATTCAAAGGCATAACCATCACCATAATTGTAACATCGAAAAACATAAAAATTTAATATTATATATACTTTCTATCTCTCTCTATTACTGCTGTCATCTGACAGTTACATTCAGTCCTGAGGCTATTCTTCCAGTGTGTGTGTGTGTGTGTGTGTGTGTGTGTGTGTGTGTGTGTGTGTGTGTGTATAATGATGTTTTTGTAGTCGTGTTAGACTGTAGTCCTGTCATTATGCATGGTGCTGTCGTGAGAAAAACGAGCTACTGTCTTCTTTACAGGCACAGACACACACACACACACACACACACACACACACACACACACACACACACACACACACACACACACACAGTGTTCACAAAAACACTGAGGGTTTTCTACAGAAAATGTATTATTTATACATGTACAGTGTATATATATTGAGATACATGATGTATGTGATTTTACACAGTGTGTGTATATCTATTGTGTGTGTGTGTGTGTGTGTGTGTGTATGCGCCTTCAATATAATTAGAATTGCTTTAATTGATTCCGGTGCCCTTGGACTAAAAAGCATATTTATTCTGAATTCATTCCATCTGGTTGTCCAAGCTAAACATGAAATATAAAAACACTCTGCATATGCAAATGTGCCTTTATGGGTCAGCTGAGCTATTCGAATACATGTCGTCTGCAGTTCTATGAATAAAACAGGAGTCTCAGCTGAATGATGAAGAATGTACTTTATTAACCTCTTACTCTCTGAAGCTTTTGAGGAAGTTCAGTCAGAAAGTGAGTTTATGTGTGGTTAAACCTCTTAAACATAAGAGGTTAAACATGTGTGGATGTCCACAATGCTTAATCTTTAAAGCTCTCATGCTTTACTATGTTCTAATAAGTTAGAATAGGTCATTGATGTCCATCAAATAGTACCTGTTAAACCTCCAGCAGAAATACCTCTCACAGTTCAGTGTCTAGTAATCCTTCGCTGAAGCAGATGTGATGTCTCTGTTCAGTTTCCCCAGTGCTATTTTATTTACTGTGGCGACAGTGCTAACATACACTTTATAGCACTTAAAAACAAATGGCCTATGAAATTTATAATAATATTTGTTGTATTTTAACTTGAATATCACTAAGCAGGATAAAACTGAACACAAATTGACATTCCTATTGACACAAAAGAAGCTACTGTAGGTTAGTTGTTAGCAATTAAACACTAATGGCTAACCTGCCCTCTTATATACTGTAGATTATTAAATATAGGTCTGCATGATTTCCATTTTATTACATATTAATTAAAACTGAGAACATCACAGCAAGGTAAGGTAACACTTGTATCTACACAAAAGGAGCTAAATTTGTTGTTCATAGTTAGCTGCTAACAGCTAACGCACTCTTAACAAGCTCTTAAAAGGATGTATAATTAGAATTAACTTCAAGTTGTAAAGTTTCTGTTTACATTGCTAAACAGGGGAAATTATCAACATTTTACAGTGGAACCTCGGATTGCAAGTAACTCGGTTTATGAGTGTTTCATAAGACGAGCAAAGATTTTTAATAAATTTTGACTTGAAAAACGAGCATGTCTCGGTTTACGAGTGCCAAGTTTTTTGACACGACACACACACACACACACACACACACACACACACACACACACACACACTCTCATGCCTTTACACCCCCCACCCTCCCCGGCTTCACACAGACACACACACTCTGCTCTACTCTGTCGCAACTCTTTTCAAAGATAAGGTGCTTGTTCATTTGTTTTTTTTTGTTTTTTTTTACTTTACAGCGGTGATTCCATTAGTCTGCGCTCACGCAAGAGATTTTAATTTTTCCCGTTAAAGCAGTGTTTCCGTTGTGTGTTCTTTGTGGCTTTATTAACATTTCCTCCATCATTCCGCACCGTTGTAAGATGTAGATGAGTCACCAGCTTTACAATTGTCCACCATTCAAAAAGATGTCAAACTGAAATGACTTTTGATTGGGAGTTTCTATATGTCCTTTTCATTGTCAAATTATAAATACCAACAAATGTCAAAGCCATCAAGGTCACAGTTTTAAAAAAGGAACAAAAAGAATACACAACCTTAACATAATGGTATGTAGCTGTTATATTTGTATTATATTGTATGTACGTAGTAAAATAGTACATTTTTAAATAGTACAACATTTAAGGCTAAAGTTAGTCATGCAATGAAGCAAATCCGTCTCCAATTATTGATAGATAAATTGCAATTGTTTTTACTACAAACCTTAAGCTATATACAAATAGCAAATATACTGCTATATCTTACAAACCCAAATAATTCATAGACATATACTATAGAATGAGAAAATAATAAGCAAGGTGTGTTCAAGTCAAACCAACTTTCCCGGTGAAATTTCGCATGTATGGAGTCTTTATTATGTATTTTAAATTACAGTATGTACTTTCGTTGATAATTACATTCAAGATGTATTTTGGAGCCAGTAAGATAATAACATTAGACTTGAGCATGTAGAAAAACTTATGAAGACTGGGGATGTTTATAGATATAATTAAAGCTTAATTACGACATTTAACACCACACAATTTATATCATGCTAAACAAAGTTTCTCTGTACGAAGGCTTTGATACGAGGTGGTACAAAAAACTTTAGAAAGTTTAGTTTTTTACCATATGTCCTCTGTCAAACGCTCTAAAACCTGGCAGTAGAATTCACTATTGACAGTCTGGCCCCTGGGGATGAATTCTAGATGCACAATGCTACGAATGTTGTAAAAGATGATGAGCATGCACTTAGTTGATCTGTGGACCTGCCTCAACGTTTTTGGTTGTGGAAATGATATGCTCTTCCACTGTGAAGACTGTTGCTTCATCTTAGGGTCGTACTCGTACATCCAAGTTTCGTCACTGGTTCATGAAGGACGAATCATCCATGGCATACTGACGGAGTTCTTGGCAGACTTCAACGCAATGTTCCTTCTGCTCCTGGGTCAGCAGCCTGGGGACAAACTTGGCAGCAACATGGTGCATGTTTAAATCACATGTGAGCTGGATGGATCCGTATGACGCACCAACAATGCCAGTATTGTTGTGAATTGTTCTCCAACAATCATCATGCACAAGCATTGTGCAACTTCCCAAATAATGTCAAACATCTGTATGGTAGCTTTGCCCATGTCAAATGTATCTGTAGCAGATTTGCATAGTTTCACGCAGAATTTTACATTTGTTCTTTGTTCTAACTGACGAGGAAAAGGCACTGGATGTCAGAAGTCACAAGGGCTCACGCCGAGGCCGTGCCAATGAATGGCTTGGTGGGGCCAGCTAGACCAGGAGAAACCATTCTGCCACTCAAAAGTCGCCAATGAGGATCCTTCTGCAGATGAGAGTGGCATGTGAGTGGGCCAATACCCTACCAAACCTGTGTGCTCCCATGAACACTGCCAATCCATCTGATGGAGGCCTCAGCATTAAGGCACCCAGACGGAACACTCAACTCACCGGTTTGAGCTCAGGACGCCATGGCAGGTAAAATGCCTACCGCTGGCCCATGCATTAGAGCTCATGGCACAAGGTTGAACATAACACTGATTGACCTGCAAAAGCAGAACATGGTATGGAAAAAGGGTGATGCCATGCACCCCAGGAATTTCACAGGCGGTAGAGCAAACCACTGACATTTGAGTGCTGTAAGGAAGAACATCAACACACTCTTCCACTCCATCACTGTCCAGATTTGCCAGCAGAATGCCCCTCTGGGTACTGCCAGGACCTGCACATTCCTCCCCCTTTTACTTCATTCCTCCTCAGTTGCCTTCCCTTTTTCCATTATCCTTAATAAAACTACCCTTTTCTCATAAAAAAACTTGCCTTGTGTCTGTGACTGTGGTGCCACCCAAGTCGAAGGTTTTACACATTTCTAAATAATACTGTAGCTAACTACAGTAACTGTTCTGAGGTACTGTGGAAAGCTTGTGCACTATGTAGGGTATACAATCACTGAGAACCCTTTACCACCCTACATAAACACCCTTACAGATAGCAACTAGTTCCCTTGGTCAGGGGTTGGAGAAAGATTTTGGATTTAATCTTGTGTTAAAAGCTAATTAGCTTTGCAGCTTACGTTAGCCTTGAATAAAACAACATGGATGATTTCAAAGGCAAGTCAGAATAACTTAGAAGCAATTGCTAGGGAGACAAAGTGTTGTTTAAGATGCATAATGTTATCAGATATATTTTCTTGCTGAAACTGCTACCATGGCTGGTTTTGTGCATTTTAACACTATACATTATCCAAAAAGCTTTACTGAAATCTTAATATAAAATTTTGAATATAATATATAATATAATTGAAATATAATATATAAAAAAAAATTAAGGAAGAAACTTTAGAAGCAACCAGACTCAAAAGAGAGTCTAGCTTCTTCGAGGTGACAACAGATAATGTGATTTTAATATAAAATTCAGATCTGAGATCTGACCTTATAAAGTTCATTCTGAAAATCCACCTTCTGCTCTACAAGATCTACACATATTCTTGTTTGATTACTGTCAAGGTTTTGAAAAATATTACAAAAGTACTGTACCTGTAAATAAATATTAGTCCTTTATGTGAATGTACATAAACATGTAAAGCGTGTACCTTTGGGTAAGGGTAGGACGTTCCTCGTGGGTAGAGAACCCCAGTAAAGCGAGGTAGCAGCATATTTGGTACAAGCGTATCATTAATGGTTAGGAATGCAAGGCTGGATCCAGATGAAGACCACCAGTGAGCTACCGGTGAGTGCAGCACCTCCTCTACCAGCCAAGCACAAACAACATAAACCACAAACACATGAATTAGATTCAACCACATTTCCATTAAAACATTCCACATTAAATGTTTACTACGGTACATGTGATTTTAAAGAATTGCATTATACAATGCCAGGCCCAAAAAATTGTCACTGTTTCATGAAGATCAAATTGGCCTGGATCAAGCAAAGAGGTCAAAGCGTGTTTAATAGAGATAAATAAAAATAAATCTACTGGGAGCATAAAGATTGTACGGTTGAACAATGGAAAAATGTTATGTGGACTGATGGACCCAGATTTACCATATTTCAGAGTGGACCCATCATGCACAGTGCCCATGGTAAAATCCTCCGAAGGCAGGGTTACGATCTGGGGTTGCTTGAATTAGTCAGGTTTAGCAAAGAGATGGATGACAGTGAAATGAAGTCAGTTGGCTCCTTGAATGGACTGAATGGCCAGGTTCACCATCAATGCATTTTTTTCTTCCCTGATGCTCAGCTGAAACATATCAATCCCTGCAATTATCCACTGTAATTATTGAATCCATAGTTGCTTATTTCAATTTAAATAGCGACTTCTTTGAGCTAGGCAGTGTATATATTCTTTGAACAATGTGGTTAAAGTGCACTCTGAAAACCTTTTACTTTCTCCTCCTTTAGAGATCTTTAAAGACATTGTGAAATCATAGTCATTATGGGCCACACTAAGTGATTCAAGCTTCTTCCACATACAACCACAAACATGGCCTTATTAACCTAATTGACATTACATGTGCACTGCTGCTTTACAGCTAAATCAGTGCAATCATAAGCAGTTCAGGTAATTATATTTAAATAGAGGGAATTGCCCTTGATAATGAAAAGAATAGATCATGACTGCAAACAGCAGCATATTGCAGCACTGCTGGAGTGCAATCTGTCCAACAGCAGAACGTCCACACAGGGAACACATTAAACATATTTATTTCAGCTTGGAATGAAAAATTGATGTAAAACACCATATATTCTTTTTATTTAGAAGATTCTTTATTTTAATGTTAAATCTACACAGATAATATACGTAGTCTTAAGAAATTCATTACATAAGAAATAAACAGTATTTATGTATAAAATCTATCTTTGTCAAATACACTTACTCGCTAAAAAAGTAATACACTCTAATATTTACTGAGGTTGGACCGCCTTATGCTTTGATTATTACCATGGAATCATTTTGATAAGCTTATTCAATGTCACAACATTTTTTCATCCATAGTCACATTAATTTGAGACACCAAGAGCTTGTATTGATTATGGGAGAGTCTAACTGCTGCATAAGTCTTCGCCAGCACAGCACAAAGATTCTCAATAGGGTTACGGTCTGTAATCTATAGTGGCCCATCCATGTACGTCAAGGATGGCTAATGATTACTGAACCACTCTTTCACAATTTGAACCTGGCATTGTCATCTAAGAATATGCCCATGCAATTAGGAAAGAAAAAAATAATTGATGGAAAAACCTGGTTATTCAATACATTCATGTAGTCACTAAAGCAACCTCAGATCATAACACTGCCCCACAGGCTTGTATGGGAGGCACAAGGCATGATGGGTGCATCACTTTATCTTCCCCTCTTCTTACCCTGATGCATCTAAAAAAAGATACAGTTGGACTCATTAGATCACGTGACCTTTTTCCAATATTCCGCAGTCCATTCTTTATGCTCTCTTTCTAGCGTAACCTATGAAGCTTTTTCTTCCGATTAGCCTCACTGATAAGTGGTTTTCTTAAGGGTACACAGCTGTTTAGTCCCAATCTCTTGAGTTCTCTTTGCACTGTGAGTGTGGAAATGCTCTTACTGTACTTTCAGTTTTAAACATGACCACGAGTCAATGCACATTTGCACATATATGCACATTTGCACACTTCAAGGACTTCTTTTCACATCCCCCTCATCTCATTAAAATACTACCTCAAGTTTTTCACAGACTTAAGTTGTAATATATTATATTATACTTTTCAGATTTTATATATATATTTTTTGAAACTTTGCTGGAATCTTGTTTTATAGGTTCCATTTGTAAAAATATTTAAGGTCACGGAGCGGTCGTATAAGCATTTCACTGCATATCGTACTGTGTATGACTGTGTATGTGACAAATAACATTTGAATTTGAGTTCTACTGTTGTTTATTTTACTATTTGATTTCACTGTTTAAGTGGTCTCCCATCACGCTCATTCAGGATGTTTCCACCACATTTTTTTCCTCAAAAATGATGGTTCACAATTGTCCTTCCAGGTTTTACTAGTGCATTTTACAGTTCTTAACCCAATTTTACTAGTTTCAGCAATCGTCTTAGTTGTTTTCTTTTCTTGTTCCAGGCCAATAAGTTGACCCTTCTGAAAGAGAGTAGCACCTTTGTAACAACCACAGGATACAGTATGTCCTCTGACATGGTTGTTTAGGATTGTTTAGGACCCTTCATACACATACTGTAAGTATCTGTGATATCAAGCTGTTACTGTATGTTACAGTCTATGCCCATTAACGTGTTTGTCTCTTTACCTTCGTACAGCCAGTCGGCAATCCCATTGAACACTAATCCTTCTTGTCCAGATGAAGTCAGTCTGAGAGAGCTGCTCTTTACATCTGGCTTGTAGTAAATGTTATTTTCAAAGATATAAATCTGAGTGACACAGAGACACACACAGATGCATTTTACATGTCAAGATGCAGAAATTATCACTATATTCAACAAAGTGTTCCAATTGCCGACAAGACACCCTTCATTTGATGAACCTTTCTCACTGTGATTTCTGCAGGTCTTTTAGTCTCCTACAGAAATAATGTTGCACAGGGTAGTAGGAGGATATTGCAGAGTCTTTTTAATAGGGCACTAGATGTCGAGAAATAAAGAACCGAATAAATGTGCACATACCCATATTAAAAAATGAAGAGAAATAGAAAGTGGAATATCATTTTGGAATTGGATATTATTCGGATAGCGCACTTTGGATTGGCACTGTACACTGTTTGAGTGTCATGAATCAATCTATTAAGTGACTCTCAACAACATATGTAAATGATGTTTATTGAGCTGTAAACATGTAAGAAAACATACTGTATGAATGCAATCTACATAAACTGAATTGAAAATGAAAATCCTGTATTTGGTAGTCTACAGTAGATATGATCCACTAAACATAAAAAAACAGTATAAACTGGACATTACAAATAATGTAAATAATACACATTATACACCACAAGCTCTTAACATAGTTTTAAGACCTGACCTGAGTTGACAGTCTGAGTTTTGGCAGTCATCTGCCAGATTAATGACTGTCTATGTTTGATTATAAATATAGCCGCACACGTTTCCTTACTGACAGTTATTTTTCATTCTCTATAATCATCCACTTACCTTCAATCACCAGGCCATTTTCCATTATCCATTTTCCAGTTTTTACCTCTCTAAAGCCACCCACCGGACTATCACCCATCCCTATACTCAACCGGGGTCTAACCATTCTCTCTCTATAATCAACCACTCTATATCCACTCACTGTATAATCACTCTTTCTATAATTCCTGCAGTTAACTTTATTACCAGTTTATTACGGCAAATAGTTATAATAGTAACAGCAGCATCTAGTTCATCTAAGAAAGGTTCATAGTTCAGTCCTACTCCATGAAAGGCTGTTATATAAAAGGGAAGTCAATGGAAGAGCAATTAGCTATAAGTAGCAGAGCAAACACGTCACCTGGCTTAAGCAGCGAGTTCAAGTGTAAAACATATTAGAGATAAATGCAGTTATGTAACTATGCCTACATTTATATTCATTCATGTGGCTGTTGACTAAATTCAAATGAGACCTCAGGCAATTCATACCTGAAGCTCAGAAGTTTTAAAGGCCCTGATCAAGGATTTAAACCCATACCCTTCCAGTTATACAGTAAGCTCTTAGTCAACAAGTCACATCGCTGCTCTGGTTTTAACAAAGTCAACAAAGTAATTAGCAGCGTGCTGTTGTTCAGATAGCTGAATTTCTTTCTTTCTTCCTTTTAAGCAGAACCTTGTCTGATAGGGACAAGCTCTATTTTACTGCAGATCTCTAGCTAGCACTATTAAGTTTTCATACCAAAAAAGTGACATATCAAAAAAATGCTAAAGGCTTCCAGATTCAACCTTTTTATCAAAAGTGCTAAAGGATTGCAATCTGTAGGTACAAAAGCCATGTACATACATATGTCATTACTTACTTAATTACTTTATCTTCAAGCACAATGTAATAATGCATGGTAATTATGTGGTTCTAAATCAGGGCTGTGTTGTGTTGACTGTGCATTTGTATGTAAGCCCTGAACCCTAGGTTGCCTGCAGCATCTTTGGAATTATTCAATACTCAGCTATTTGGAGAGCAAGAGTGAGGGTGATAGAGAAATTTCACTGCTTTTACAACATACACAGAATTTACAGCAACGGAGGTGTTAAAGAAAATATATATCCCACATTACTGATCGGCGCTAATACTTTTATCTCATCTTATCCAAACATTGATAAATGGCAGCAGTGGTTTCAAATACTCATAAATCAGAGTGTTCAAAAAGGTCTGCATATGTCTAAGATATGCAAATGTCCATGAATACCTAATTCTCTTCCTCTCGTGGTGTGTGTGCGTGTGTGTGAGAGAGAGAGAGAGAGCGAGGAAGTACTGCATGTTGCTGGAGGTCTGACAGTGTTCTGTGCAAATGCATAAGAAGAACAGAGATACATTTGTCAGTGAGTTCTTAATCACATTGCCTGTAAGCACAATATAAAATTAGTAGCACTATGTAACTTCTGCATGTTAGTATCATACTAAAGAAAGTGAAATGATTTATTTACTCAGGAAGAAATCTGAACGGATTTCAGATTTCTTTTAAAAGAATGAATGATTTTGCAATAGGAACATGGTCTCCATGCTTATTGCTTGATATCAAGCTTCTGATTAACTAGTGTAAACAAATAAATAACCACCTCACAGACTGCTTAAGGCAAAGTGCTCCAACACCCTACTAATTGCACACATGTGACCATATCTTCCCTTCCTTCTTTTATTTCTGATGCACAAGATAATTAAAGGGTGTACAGTGCTGTGAGCGATGCGTTAGCTGTTGTTGTTTGTTCTGCATGGCTACATGGTGCTGTGTAATGTTACAAGAGGTTTCAGTGGGTTCTGCTCTGCTGCTCAGTTGGACAGTGTGATTATGAATAGTCTGTAATTACTCACCAGCTGTTGTCCCAAAACTCCCCAGGAGGCAAACTGCAGCACTGAATCTGACACCTCAGGTGGGTTTAGCTCATGCACCTCTCTACACACACACACACACACACACACACACACACACACACACACACGCACACACACACTGGGGAATACTGGTAAAGTGGGACACTTAGTATTGTCCTACTTTTCTAATATGCTTACATAATTATTAATGCAATCATTAATACAGTACACTGCATTCTAATTTTAACCTAGTGACCAAAAGAAAAATTTGCCAGCAATCCATATATACAGAACTTACAGTCTTTGGTAAAATAAAATACGTCATATTTTCTTTTATCCAGATCTATTTGCTGCTGTTTTTTTTTTTTTTTTAGTTAATTCACTTTATCTTTTTTTTTTAATTGCCTCTTCCCTGTTTATGAATAGTTTGATGTGCCTCAGTACCTTGTGTGCAAATTGTAGATCAGGTAAGATGCCAGAAAGGAGTATCGATACACCTAAAACAGGAAACTGTATCAGTGTAAGGTTTATGCATTTGATGGTTTAAAAATCATTTTACAGTTTGAAATAACACCCTGTTGAAGAAATATGAATAATGAGTCATGTTATAATGATAAAAACAAAACTCTAGATTGCCAGTGCCTCATGCGCGTCCTATAGGTTATATATTGCATTTAAACCACAGACTTCAACTTCATCTCTAATGCATCTGTGTGTGTGTGTGTGTGTGTGTGTGTGTGTGTGTGTGTGTGTGTGTGTTTGTGTGTGTGTTTGTGTGTGTGTGTGTGTGTGTTCATTCCAGTCATAAATGCTATTGATCTGTTAAAATGGATAGACTTCAACCAGTGACTGTAATCTGGACTATAATGTCACTCAACATGAATCACAGATTTAATTTATATCTAAGTGTAGTCTTGCTGAATTCATTTCCTAAGAGAGCAGGTATCCCATTTAAATGCTATTATGGCTTGTATGCTACATTTGAAACATGGGGGGGGGAAATGTAATTCACAATGTATGAACCTCTGACCTTTTTGACATCATATGTTAGAAGTACGTAGTTGAGATCTGGTGAGACTGCAACTTTGGAAGCTTTAAATGTTACCTGTACCAAAATGCAATGGACAATATTTTAATAAATTACACAGGCATTGTCATAGGAAAAACTGATCAAGTCATTGGGTTACACTGCAAAAAAAAATACTGTAGCATGTGAAATATTCTTGAATCGAACCAAACCTGTAAATAATTTCATAAAATAAGTTTTACGGAAAACCATATGTAAGATTGCTGAGCTTATTTCTAGTCCAATGTTACAAAAAATGTAAGTGGAAAAAAAAAATTTGTTCTATTATCAAATTAATTTTGCTTCTTTTCTACAACTAGCAAAATTTTCTGTCAATAGAACAAGATTTTTTTTGCTTAAAATGTAAAATGTGATTAGAAATAATTATATCTTATATTTTAGGTCTTGAAAAATGTATAAATTAACATCTTCCATCTTTATATGTTTTAAGAAAGTATAGATTAAATTCATTGTATTTAGAGATATTTTCACATGCTAACATTTGTTGCTGTGTATAGTCAGGTATCACTGATATCACGTGACTGTTCGATAAAAAAAGAAAAGAAAAATGATCATAATAATTAGAAAATAATTAATAAAATAAGAAATACCAGTCTGCAATAAAGGCAAAAGCTTTTAAGATCTTATAAAATACTAAGAGCTCTGCTCAGTAATAGTGACAATTACTCACAAATGTAGTGTTTTTCATCAGAAGCTCAGTCTGATTTGTCTGGATATTAGCTTTCATTACATTCCCATCTCTGCTTCTATAGATGATCTCCGCCGCTGAGGAGACAAGTAAGGTGGGGAGAGAGAGAGAGACCTGAATGTTCAGACAGACAATGTTCTGTTGACAATACACTACTGTCTCTTGCTCACTAATGTCTGTGATTTTACAAATCAGAGCACACATACAGTAGACGTAATGAAGACATCCAGTCAGTTTTTGCGCATCATACTGTGTGAGGAATCATTGCTATGTTGTTGTGTGCATGTAGTTACATATACAAATGTACATTCATAGGCACAATAAATTCAAAGCAAATGTGTACATTGCATAGAAATCTGTATATATTGCTTTTTCAAGTTAATAGTCAAAAGTCTGTTTTTTTGATTAGACAATGTATTAGTTAACTGCCCATAAATATAGTGAAATAGCAGAGAGAGAGAGAGAGAGTGTGTGTGGGTGTGTGCGTGTGTGCGTCTGTGTGTGTGCGTGTGTGGTTGGTTGTGTTTGTGTGTGATTAAGACCGAGAGAGAGAGAGAGAGAGAGAGAGAGAGATTGTGTGTGTGTGTGTGTGTTTGTGTGTGATTAAAAGAGAGAGAGAGAGAGAGAGCGAGAGTAAGTACTAGGATTTTGAGTAGCATGGAGAATCAGGTCTGAGGAGCGACTCTGTACTCAGACTGCGTTTAATGAGATTTCTGCAGAGCCTGTACAAAGCCTGGCTGACACATGAAAGCAGCTGGTAGCATGGAGGGCAGAGAGAGGAACCAAAAATGACAATCCTGTCAGTGAATGACTGACTCCACAAAGCAGGATGAGATAGACAAGCATTAGGAGGACAGTGAAAGAGACACAGAACCAACAAAGTTACTTAAAAAGAGGCGTGTAAGCCTTTGAAAAAGCAGGGAAGTGTGGAAAGACTATTCTAGAATGACAAAATGGAAAGAGACCCATACAGCAGCACGATGCAGAGCTTTTTAAGAAACATGTATTACGGAAACTCAGAAAGGCCTACACAACATAACCAGCAGAGGTACAAGGAGATCCGTGTATTACAGAGATACTGAAAAATCTCAGTGTCTGAAAAACTGCGTGCTTTTATTGTTAGCGAGACTAGATGAGAATTGGAGCTTTAGCGAGGTGGAGGAGATAATTTAACAACAACAGAGAGACTCGAGGTGACAAAACAAATCAGCAATAGAGAGAGAGAGAGAGAGAGAGAGAGAGAGACAGCACGGCGACCGACCCAAAGCTAAGAAACACCCTGACAAAGTACAGACTCAGCTAGCACAGTCTGGCCGTAGAGACAGGGAGATACAGACAGTCCTGGCTGCCCTGAGAGAAGAGACTCCATAAAATGGAGGCAGAGCTGCATTTCCTCACTGAATACCTGAAATATCACCACATTTGCACTAAATTCTTCACCAGATTAAAAAAAATCATCCCCAACTTCAATTTCCTCCCCGAACCCTCCTTGGGGAACACAGGGAGAACTGCACCCTAGCAGCACAATACACACACAACTGCCACCTAGTGAGGGGCAACAAGTGACCACACCATACTGTATCTCTCTCTCTCACACACACACACACACACACACACACACACACACACACACACACACACACACAAATACGCACTGATCACTGTTATTATTATATACGCTCTTTTAAAAAAATGTTCACGAGAGTCACTTCATCCTTGACTAAACGTCTGTACTCTTTTATTTTTATATACATTTATTTATTATTACTCTTTCTGTACTATTCTGTTAGTTTTTTTACTCTCTACTCCTGTTATTGTCCTGTGCCTTATCTCTAAGCTTTTGCCAATAAAGCACCTTTTGAATCTTTGAATCTTGAGAGAGAAGGAAAGAGAGAGAGAGAGAGAGAGAGAGAGAGAGAGAGAGAGAGAGAGAGACAGAGACAAAAGAGAAAAGAGGAAAAGACAGACTAGATGAGATAAAAGAGAACAACAACAACATTGGAAAGACTGGAAATTTGAAACAACAGAACAGCAGCAATAAAGTAAAGATTAAACGAAATATGTTGTATTCCTGCTAGCAAACAAGTTACAACCGAACAAGAATACTGGAGAGACTGGAGGAGAGACACAGCAGAACAGCAGATCAGTTCATTACTGAGATAGGCTAACATTACCTAGCATGGCTTAAAGCTTTTTATACAGTTGTTGAAGCAATTTACTTCATCATTACTAAATAATTAAGTTGGCTTAACACTGTCATAAATATATTTAACATTATTTAACATTAGCCAAACAATGTTCCTTTGCTGTTTCAGGTAAATGCTTGGTGCCAGGTTTCACTGCACTGTACTCATCATAAAGTGAATAAATCAACAGTTAAAAGTAAATGAACCAAATGCATAGTTAAGTATGCAACTGCAGTTCTCCAAGGATTCATCATCGCTTGAAAGTGACCCTACTTGAGTCGACTAAAAAAAGAGTTCCTGCTATATCTTGCTCATCCTAAAGCCCTTCTTGCTAATCAGAGTGACCCAGCTGGTACGGATATCTCTCCAGTAAGTCATAGATCTATGGTTACACACTTAACCTTGAGGAATGGTATAATTTAAGGTGCTGATACTGTCATCTTTTAAGGAGGCGAATCACCCAGAATGTTAATGCTGTGTTCTGTTAAGGGGTGGCAAGGAAAAATGTAAGAAAGTCTGTAGAATCTGAAGAAGGTAGACAGTGTAGGTCCACAAGTGACACTCCTCTTAACGCTTCCCCTGAGGTACTTATACAGAATGCTGAATGGTGTTTAATGGAGGAAGGCGTCTTGTGACCTTTGTTCAAATATGCTTATGCAATCACTTCCCTTACCGAATGATCTAACCTTTCTATAGACAGTTGAGCCCTTTTATGATGCTCTGTTTTCCCACTGCCGTACTTTTTCCTTCAACCTTTCAACAGCTGTTTGGTCGAGTGCCCTGATCTTCATCATTACTTCAGTTCAAATGACTGACCTGGTCTGGGTCTCTTTTTAAAGACTAATGCAAATTGAGAAATGAGAAAAGAAAAGCTGGATTCTTTGAGGGATCACTGTGCCTCCAAGGGCCTTCAGTATGATGGATGTGACTAATGGATGTGAATGAAGTCCTACCTGCTATAAATCCAGATGTGGCAGTTTAGTATCCATCTAGCCCAATTTCTAACCGATTAAATAAAGATAACTTTGTTTTTAGATGAAAAAAAATGCACATTAAAGTTTCTAAATTTCACATTTAGTTTCTGACATTTAATATGAATCCACAGTGCTAGCAATAAGAGGCTTGATTCTTTGAGACGGGAAACTGAAATTCTTTGGCTTGTTCTTGTCACAATCAAATAGGCAAAAGTGTCTTTTATGCATGCAAAGAACAGAAAATGGTAAATTTCCCCCAATAGCTTAAGGAACAAACAGCACATATTTTGAAGAGAGGGGAAAAGACTGAATTGTTGCAGTATGGGATAGCCTGGGGAACTGAAGAACAAAGTATGAATGCTACTGATCACTTGAGCAACTAACATACAGTACATAAATAGAAGAGACTTTTTCAAGCACACACACACACACACACACACACACACACAAAGTAGAGAAATAAATAAATGAACTAGGATCAGAGAGGTGAATTTGGGTCGCTCACTGTCCCACAGGCTGTGACATTCTGCATTTCATTTTCTTTCCCCAGGTAACCTGTAATTCCTTATTCTGGATTCTGTTTGTTGGGATACATTATAATTGTGCTAGTTCATGAAAGAACTTTTTTTTCTTTTCAGAAATGTTTCACAGTTTAGGAGAGACTATAAGAACCTTGAGGCAGCACATGGTGTAATAGTTAGCACTGTCGCCTTGTACCTCCAGGTTTCCAGGGTTTTATAGCATTTCGGTTTACTAAACAAGCCAAACCTATTCCAGAAAAGCAATCATAAAGCAAGGTCGGTGTAAACATGATCTGTCAAGGTTTGGTGTGAAAGAATTCAAGTGGCCTGAACAAAGACCGGACCTCAACAACACATTTTTGCTGAACTGGAATTTTCGAGGTGCCTACTGTAACCTCACTAATGCTCTTGTATCTGAATGAGCAAATCCCCAAAGACATGCTCTAAAATCTAGCGGAATGCCTTTGAAGAAGAGTGAAGGTTATTAGTACAGCAAATGGAGAACTAAATATGCAAAGGGAAATGAAAAAAAGCACATACTGCACGTCCTAAGAGTATTATTAATTTATATTAAATTGTAATTAAAAGTATTTTCTTTGTTTATCCATTACTACAGTATTTACATGTGTATAGTGTTATGCTATATGCATTTTGAATGAGTGGGAGTATGTGTTTTCTGTTTTGAGGATCATGACGACCTTCATATTTTTGGGCAAAATAAAATTGGAAGAGGCAGCTGCCTACCTGTGACATCTCCTTCACACAGTCACAGAAGAACAAGATTTTCTAACAGGACAAAAGCTGTTATATTGTGTGTGCGTGTGTGTATGTGTGTGTGTGTATGTGTGTGTGTGTGTATGTGTGTGTGTGTTTTCTGAAAAGAAAATAACTCTGTGCTTTCTCCTCATCAAGTAGCTCCTCTCTCTGAGGGACTTTTGAAACATTCTGAAACTGTCTGAAAATGATAAAAATCAGAACAAACACTCTGATTTGCCATGAAAGAGACATATCATTGCTTTGATTTGACTGATAACATTCCTTCTCCAGATTAACACAAAGACACACAGCAGCATATATATGTATGGAAGAATGTACTGTATTTACATTTTGGTAAATTTTTTAATTGTGCGCTTGAGCTTGAATACTAATGCCATTACAAAAGATGTAATGATTTCATCACAAGTCCCGGGATGACTTGAATGCCCCTCATTTATTGTTAATTCATTACTGTATATTATTTTATCATGTTTATTAATGCTGTTTCACTATTTCTATATATATATATTTTCATCTATGCAAAGAGAAATTTAATTGTCCGCTGTACTGGGAAAAGATTAAATTAGACCCCTTCTGCCAGAAGGTTGATTGCAGGCTGGGAATTGCATCACAACTTGTGTACTCTAAGTCTGTTGAAACAATGAATATCACAGTAGTGGGCCATTTACAGTATACTTATTTGTACAAAAAAAGGGAGCATAACGATTGGCCTAGGAGCAATGGAAAAAGGTCATGTGGGCTGATGAGTTCAGAGTTCATCTTACAGCGATGGGTGTTTCAGATGAGAAGAGAAGGGAGAAGCATGTGAAGTGATGTGTCCATCATGCATAATGCCCAATGTGCAAGCATCTGGAGGCAGTGTTATATCTGGGGTTGCTTCAGTTGGTTATGTGGCAATAAAATGTTATGTGGCAATAAAATGAAGTCAGATGATGACCTGAATGCACTAAGTGACCAGGTTATCACATCAGTTAATTTTTTTGTCCCAGATGGCACAGGCATATTCCATGAAGACAATGCCAAAATTCTTTGCGTTTCTTGGAGCATGAGGAATTAATTTTAATAACGAACCACCATCAAGTGGCTCGACTCTCCTGTCATCAAGAAATAATAAATGTTGTGCCGTTCCATTAGTCTACTAAAACAATGCAATGGGGGTTGCACAGCGCTATTAAAGAACAACACAATATTAGAGTAAATGACTTGGTCATGTGACTGGCTGACAGGAACATGAAAGAACCTGTGTATTAGATTGTAGAAGTGAATCTCATAATCAGTTAATTTCACATCTTATACATTTCTCATCTAATTTTTATTTACTTTAATATTTTATATTGTTTGCTAAAAAAAATCTCCTTATTACTCTTGACAAATGTCAAAGTTACGTTCAGCTGTCGTCAGCTGTGCTATCCATGTGCAGAGAA
>QNUK01000062.1:1605000-1637500 GCA_013621035.1 Clarias magur | reverse complement strand
GTGCAAAATGTGCAAATGGACAAAAATATGTCATGTGTAATGTGCATGGTGATGAGTGTTATTGTGTGAGTATACAGATCAGGGTGTTTAATCCTGTGTGGTGTTGTGATTAAGAGTCTGTATAGCCTGCGGGAAGAAACTTCTACTCTGTCTCTCTGTATTGGCCTTCAGGGAGAGGAAGCGCTTTCCTGATCGCAACACAGAGAACTGTCCATTGTTGGGGTGGCTGAGGTCCTTCACGGTCTTCCTGGCATTGGTCCAGCACAGCTTGTTGTAGATTTAGTGCAGATCAGGGAGTTTGGTGTGGACGATGCGTTCAGTTGATCGAACCACCCTCTGTAGAGCTCGTCTGCCCTGCATGATGCTGTTCCTGAACCAAGTTGCAATGTTTCCCGTCAGGATGCTCTTTATGGTGCTGGAGTAAAAAGCTCCTTAGAGGGCAGTCTAAGGTCTCTCAACCATGGCAGGACCTGTGTGATGTGAACACCGAGGTAGCTAAAGCTGTCCTCTCTCTCTACTGAGCTCTCGTTGATGACGGGGGTCTGGTTGATCATCTCCTGCTTTGTGCTGATGTCTGGTATCTTGCTGACATTAAGGACGGTGTTATTCCTCTGGCGCCAGTTCTCCAGATTTCTAATCTCCTCCAGGTAGATCAGGCCCACCACGACGGTGTCGTCAGCAAACTTGATGATGGTGGTGGTGTTAGCCATGCAGTCATATGTGTAGAGTGAATCCAGATTTGGCGTGTGTGTGTGTGTGTGGGGGGGGGGGGGGGGTGGCGGTGGGTGTTTGCTCAGAACACAACCTTGTTGTGATTATCAGACATTTAGCTCAGTTGCAGATGCATGTATACTATCAGTGTTCTGTGATTTACAGGCAAATAGAAATGTCTTCTCATTCTGATTAAACAGAAGTTGATGGTCCACTTTATTTATTCATGTATTTTTCTTTCTCTGAGCAGATAATGAATAGACAATTTCCAGAAGGTGAGAAAAACCCCAAAACAACATCCAAAAAACAACACGCCTTTAGTAATCATTTGCCTAAATTAGTTAGTATAGAGTATGGCAAGTAGAAGGGTAGTGACGGCTCAGGCAGTTGGGGCTCTGGGGTGCTGATTAGCGGGATGGGGATTTGAATCCGGCCACCAACTAGTCACCGCTGTTGGGTCCTCAGGTAAGACCCTTAACCCTACAACCGTACAGTTCACCCGTTGCATGCAGTTATGGGTCCAAAGGCTGGTTAGAAAATGGGAGAGTTGCAGTACAAATTGGTTATAGATACTAATAACATGCCATAAAGCAGCTGAAAGCACTATAATGTGTCAGATCTGTACAGTGAAATTAAAAAGCTGTTAACATCTACATTTACAGTAGGAACAATGCAGCTACATTATTCTCCAATGTATAGTGTAGGAGTTAATACCATTTCGGCAAGTAAAACCGTATGGGTTCTTTGGGCACTTCGTGGGAGGTCTTATCACGTTATATAATTATTCATCTTCCTTTCTATGAACTGTGTTGGTGTGCATATTAAATGTTCACTAGAATGCGAGAAAACCTCAAGCTGTTTGTACCAAAACAAGGATGGAGAGAAGTAAGCAGTTGGGATCAGCAGCAATCTATGATGTGACACACAGCAGAGCTTCGTTTGAACACAAGACTTTTCAGCTGAGTAGAATACATGAATAGATTCAGTGCAGAAATCAAAAATGCCAACTGTAATATTGAAAAACCTTGTACTGTTAATTTTTTAAACAGGGATGAAAGCCTTACCAAAAATTCAATTATCCTTCAAAACAATATAATTATAACAAAAATCTTTCTTTTACTCTTTTGAGTTGGGTTTGTTAAGCATTCTGTGTTATTGGAGTTGTGGGGTTTGCTGCGTTATTAGCTTTGTGTGTGCTGTTAGCTGGTTGGAGAGATTATATTAGTGATGGCAAGAAGGGATGATGAATAATCCAACCTCTAAAGCAAACCCTGTGGGCAGTGTTACAGTCATCCGCTGATCTCAGAACTGCTGCAGCACCACTGAGCCTTTCATTATGGAACAGAATTCATAAATAAACTCCTCTTTCTTTCACTCTCTCTCATTCCTCTGCTAAAAGACAGGACTATTCAGAAATTTCTTAAAAAAAAAAAAGATGACAGAACTGCCTCCACATTAATGTCCTCTTTTTGTCTGTACCTGCTGAAGCACTTGTCCTTCACAGCATTATGTGTATGCGCGTGTGTGTGAGTGTGTCCTAGCCATGATAAAGGTTAAAACAGTGCATTTGCTCTTTGCCGGGAGTGCCTGTCACATTGAGCAATGACTCTCTGCTCCCCGATACACACAGACACACTCTCTCTCCGCCTCTCTGCAGGGCATCAGTGTTATTTTGACCTCTCTAAAGACAGCAATATCGCTCTAATGCGTGACATACTGTACACCCGCAGAACAGTCTCATCTCTCACAATTGACCTCCAATGATCTTCATCAGTATGTTTGCATTTGTTTGTGTGCGTCTGCATGTTTGTGATAAAAGAAAGTGCCTGAGCATGCTCACTTCTTTGTATTCTCTCCCCCCCAGTCACCCCCCCCCAATCTCCTTTCATCTCTCCAATTCTTCTCTGCCTCGTTCTCTCCAGATTAAAACAATAAATCTATCTCTTGTGGATTATAATCAACTGCAAAATAAGCTCCACAATATGTAATGTTTAATCTATTTCCATCACTGAATAGCAGAAGACAATACCAAACAAGAACTACATGTAACTGGGGAGAACCGATAAATTATGATTTGTAAGTACAAAGCACTGCATAATTATTTTAGCAAGTATGCAGAGTGTGAAATTAAAGGACATAAAAATGCCACACAAACTAGTATGCAGGCATTTGTATAGTATAAACACCAAAAGAACCGATTCATATTTTGACATAAAAATATTGCAACATGATTTTAGATAAAAACAACATGAAAACCCAGTCCAAGTCCTCCATCAAACTGCAACAAAGACCATAAAGCTCCCACTGTGTCCTGACAGTATCAAAGAATGCAGCATGAACAGGGTCAAAATGGGAAAAACGCATTTATCTAGTTCATACTACTTCCTAGATAAGTAGAGAGGTAGGTACAACTTTGTCATTGCATAGTATGAATACCAGAAGAAGCATGGTAGCTCCATTTCAAAGGAGACAATAGTACAGGTACTCAGTATGCACTATAGCGTCTACCAGAAGTGCAAATGGTAATGTATGTACATGTATATAATTGTGTGTATACTGTGTAAATATCTAACTATGTGTATACATAGTGTATACATAGTGTGTGTGTGTGTGTGTGTCTATATATATATATATATATATATATATACACATTGAATATACAAAAATACTTCCTAGTCACATCTCTATTAAATTCTCAGTTATCACTAATTTCCTATCGTGCACATGATCATACGCTCACCAGGTCATATGAGACTGAACCGAGTTAATACTATATCTTATCACATGCTTACTACGGTACATGTGACTGGGTCCAGCGGGCTGGTATAATTACTATGGCACTTGCAGTACTTTTCATCACATACTGACAGGAGGAGGAACTGGATCCAGTATTTATACTAAATTATCTGAATGTGACATACTGTAGATACACTGATAATCTGCTGCATATTGTACATGCCATAAACATGGTAAGCACTACAAGAGCATAATATGAATTTTTGAACATGAAAGCATGGTAGCTTCATTTCAAAGGAGACAATGCTATGTCCTTACGAGTTCCTACCTTGTTCCTGCCTAGTTGTACAAATTCTTCACCCAATTTCTTGTGGATGTGGTGACGGGGCCTAAAAAGGTTATAAGCAAAATTGACTTTTTTTCATTGCACTTGGCAGTAATACACTGCTAAATGCTACTGTTAAAAACTATATAGCTGCATTAGGAATATGTACAGTATATAAAGCATACACATTGTATGCCCCCCCCAAAAAAATGGCAAGTTCATTCGTCCTTAGCTTTGATTACAGTGCACACTGAGACGGCCAATTCATGTGTGAATTTGATTCCTCTTGCTCTGAGAACCTCTCTTATACAATTTAAGCCCTGGAATGTGCTCTGTGCTACTAGGAAGAAAAAATCTATTAATGAGATAACTTCATCATTCAGGTCTCAACTGACTTCATTTTATTGCCACATAACATTGCTAGACCTGACCAACAGAAGCAGATCATGACACTGCTGCCAAACGCTTGTACAGTGAGTGCCAAACAATGGCTTGCTTGGTACACTGCCACCAAAGGCTTGTACTGTTCTCTGCATGATGGTGCATCGCTTCATGTGCCTCCCTTCTTACCCTGATGCGCCCATCACACTGGACTAGATGCCTATATCTGACTTCTATGCTGAGAATGTAACACAATACCAGAGTGCAAATTAAATGTGAAAATCAAGTTTGTCAGGTCCCAAAAAATGCATCAAAGCTTCCAAAATGCATCTTCTTCATGTCTAAAAAAAACCCTCTTCAATGGTTCATCAGCTGCTATTTTAACAGATAATGTCAAGGTTTTTTTTTTTTACGTATATTGGCACACTATTCTAAAGATATTGTAGCAACTCAATTTTAAAGGATTCTGCCAGCAAGACAAGAAAAAAACCTTTAAGCATGAGGAGTGGTTCTGCAAACCAGAACTTTTCACTGTGCTGAATAACAAAAAACAATTATGAGAGTAAAAACTCCCTTTATTTCTTTACATAACCCCCTGCTACACTAATGCAGTTACACCAGCATTTTACTAATGCTTGGATACCATTAAGGTAGAAAGTTTTCTCAATATCCAGAGTCATCCAGAGACTTCCTGCTGCACATCTGAAAGACTGGCCTCCTAGGAACGCCTTTAATTTCCCAAACATCTAGCAATGGCTTGGAGCGAGGTCAGGACTATAACTCCCAGCCGAGTTCCTGTAATGTGTAAGTGGTTTTCATGAATGGTGGCAAGTTATCCTTCGATTTTCAACTGTCAAGAGTTCCACTCACTGAATGTTCAACCGCAATGACCTCAGAACAACCTCGGCCAGGATCCTCATTCACAGATGTATGTTCTTCCGTTTGCATCATTCAAATATTTTACAACTTCATTCAGGAGAAATTTCATCAGTAGTTCCAGGATGACCAAAGCACATATATTTAGGTAATTAAACACACAGTTGCACAGCATTGATAACTGTTTGCATTCATTTAGTTTAAAACGAAAACAAAACTTTTTTTTTTATTGTATAAAGCTGTTTCGCGAAAATTTTGTAAAAATAAAATTTTAACTGAATAAAACCATAAATAAAAAAATATAAAAAAATTCCCCTTTGAACAACCAAATCTACAGAGCTTTTTTAAAACCCTATATCACTTAAAACACTGAAAAAATAAAGAGCTAATATTCCAATCTTTACCATCTCTTACAGGATCAGATTGAACTCTTTCTTTAATTCTCCATCCTGGGTATCAGATCATTGGCATCTTTATCAATTATACAATATAAAAACAATATTTGCCCAAACGTACAATGACATTCAAGAACAGTACATATACTTCAATATGGAGTTGGACCTCCTTTTACAGCAATAACAGCCTCCACTCTTCTTACAAGGCTATCCATGAAATTTTGGAGTGTTTCTGTGAGAATTTGTGCTCATTCATTCTGTGGAGCATTTATGAGGTCAGGCATTGATGTTGAACGAGGAGGCCCGGCTCGCAATCTCTGTTCCAGTTCATCCCAAAGGTCCTCGATGGGGTTGAGATCAGGGCTCTGAGTAGGCCAGTCAAGCTCAAGCTGTGCTTTGTGCACTGGGACACAGTCATGTGGCAATGTGCCTTCCCAAACTGCTGCCACTAAGTTGGAACCATAGATAGCATTGACCACCATCTTTTGGTGTGCCTAAGCATTAAGATTGCCCTTCACTGGGTATAAGGGGCCTGATAAAAAAATAATAATAATAAAGTTCATTTACTGTATTAACTGGTTTGGCCAAACACTTTCGTTCATATAGCACCAGAATTTCTTGTAATCTTGTATCTTCTTATTTTCAGTCCAGTGACTGTACCTGAGGAATGATTTTTGTTTGTTAAGCCAGACAGTGACCTATGAATTATTCATGCATTAAACAAACAATTAACTTGACATAAACGAATGAGAAACATATGTACAGATGATGATATGATCAGGCCATGGATTAGTATACTGGTGATGTTAAGCGGTTTACAAAGATAATAGTGAAATTGAGGTTGCTTCTGATGTTGTTACATAAATAATCTATTTTTTTAATTGTATCTATAGGCACTTTGGAGCCTGTCATTTCTATATTTTAATCTACCTTACTAAAGGCTTGTGGTACTATTAGCCATTAATATGCAGGTTAGTATACATATAATTGATGTTTTCCATAGTACTTTTAATTGTAAAGTCATTATTATTTTATGCACCATATACCGCTGTAAAACTAGCTTGTTTGCATATGCAGATACTGTATGCATTTTGAATTGGCAATTACATCTTACTTACTAGCAGTTTCTAAGTAATTATTGTACCGTAACATGAATATGCCGATAGTCCGAAATGAACTATACTGAACAACCTTATCGAGTTCTGTTTTAGGATTGTTGTTTACTGGAGCTGTGTGTTTGTCTGGTTGCCTCACATGCCCTGTATTGTGCAGCACACTGACTGGTAGGTGGCTGTCAGAGGAACTGAAATGTTAGAGAATATAACAGGCTGCGAGCTGCCCTGCTGCTTTATTTTGCTTTTAAAGTATTCACGATGTCAACATTCTCCGCACATCTCCTGTTCTCTCTGTCACTCTTACCTTATTCAACTCAATTCAATTCAGGAAACCTTTATTGGCAACACTGTATGTAGTACATTACTGTCACAGTACTGAAAATATGATTTAAAGACTTGATGATTCTCTCTCTCTCTCTGTTTCTCTCTCTCATAACTAACCAGCTGTCAGTCTTTTCCATTACCATCATCATTCGGCTCAGAAATCATGCTACGCACACACAAAGCATGCTGTACAGTGCACTGTGCTGTACTGTACAGAGTGTCAGCCCTAACATCAGCCCTAGGTGTTTGTTTATTAATTTGGTTATGCTCACAGTAACAGTAAAATCCGACTTGTGCTAGTTTAAGTGTATACTTTACTGAAACGGTTGGATTTTTCCCCTTATTGTCCCATTACATATTGCATTTAGTCACACGTATGCATATTCACATTCATAACAGGCATAAGTGTCAACCAGCTAGTGATTAAACCTGTTTCTTGACACTTCTGTGTAAGGCTAGCTTTAATCATTAATGTATGATATGTGATAGCTACTGCAGTCAGCGTGTGATCAGAGAGAAAGAGATCAGAGTGGGGGAGTGGAGAGGGTTTTCGGTATGACTGAAGTGCTCGTTTCTGTACCTGTGGGAAAGCATGACTGAAAAGGAATAAAAGTTCATCTCAGAACCTTTCTCATAAATGTAATCAGCACAGTCATGTTCTGCTGCCCCAGCTGCATGATTGGCAGTCACATTATACTTCGCTGTCGATGATCCATTCGTCGCACCCGGATCCACAGGCCACCCAGAATAAGTTATTCCTTTTAGCAATCTACATTTAATGCTTATCTTTATTTCGCACACACCACCCTCACCCAGCAACACACACATTGCGCACTAGTCAGGGCAGTGTAAAAAACAGTGACGCGGCTGAAGAAACCAGTCAAAAGTCTGGAAGTATTTTCCTCCTGTAGTTATTTTTTTGTCATCCTTTATATTTACATATCATTTAAAATCCTTGCACTTTGGCAATTCCCTCATGAGAACAGCACATCACTGTATAATCCCACTTGACCAGTTTAGAATCCTCCGTGGTGTATGCCAGCCACAGCAGCTGAGTGTGTCTGATACAAGCACGTTTTCCTAAACTACCAAGGCCAGACCTTAACACTGCGGTTCAATTCCCAGTCACTGTCAGCATCGGAAAACCTCCAAGACACTGATGTGAACATAGCCTCCTCCAGCCAAGGAAGCCTGGGCTTTGAGCTCTGAGGAGGGCTCAGCAGACACACATGAGAATAACACAGTCTGTGGAGGCTGTATGGTGGCTTTACAGTGTATATCAATGGTTATACTACTGTTATCAATTGTTAAAGGAATGCATTAGAAGTGAAACATTTGGGACATTAATGCATAATAGATAAATAGATAGATGGATGGATAGACAGCCAGACATATATATATATATACATACTGTACATAGATACTGATCCCATTCCAGTCATATAAGCTATGATTAAATGGAAAATTTTCTCAATCTAATTGAAGTTATTATGGTGACAGATTTGCAACTTAACAGTCGTATAACTTTCTTGACATGCAAAATTTCTGCCTGCTGTAAAGCATTTAACCTGATGAAAATATAACAGAAGGAGACATATTATATATATTTTTCATCAACTTTGAGGTTAGGTTATGCCCCCCCACACCCCCGCCCTTTCTGATGAATCTCACCTGCTGCATTATGATTTCTTACAATATTTTGTCGCATTTTTTGATTGCTTATATACATACAGAGAGTATCAAATGGTGAGCCAATATGTACAGTGTGTTGAGCTGTTAATTGAAATACAGTTTGATGTTTCATTGCTGTTGTTTGCCTTCATTTAATCTGAATACAACAAAATATTTTAAAATAGTCATGTCCTGATCCAGGTCATATGTTACCTATAAATAAGACATGTAGATAACTTGTTCAGAATGACTGGGTATGAATAATAATAATGATACAAAAAAAAACACAAGCAAATTAAACAAATGATCATGAAACGCAAACTGTGAAAACGCATGAAATGAAACGATGACTTGTTTGATTTCATTCAGCATATAAAAGAAAGTCATAAGAAAAGGCACCAATTTAATAACCCTACCCCTCTGTAATTTGCAAGTATAAAACCATGTTGAACTCAGACCTGGCTTTCTGATCCTCGCTGTTGGTGCAGTCTGGCCGAACTGATCGTGGACTTGCTTTAATGTCTGCTGTTGTTTTGTCTCACACAGTTTCCCTAAAGCCAAATTCTCAGCATGCAGAGGATTCTGACTAGCACTCACTCTCCCAAATTTCCCTTAGTCACAGTCGATGGCAAGATTTCAACTAAAGATTGGAGCATTAAAGTCAGCCTAAATAAAAGGTGATTGTACTTACAGCAATTTCTGAAAATTAATTTGAAAGTAAAGAATGTGTGAAAATGTTACTGCAGCGGCTTTGCGGCATTCTTTTAAAGTAATCAGGAGCTGAAAATCATATCAGAGCTCGACATAAAAAGTGCCTAGAGGCGTGACTGCATCATAAAATTTAAAAGCCTATCATGTTCCCTTGCCATTACACAGGTTTACTAAAGGAATTGGGGCAAACACATATAGGTTTGGGGCTTTGGTTACATGTAGACTCTGAACTCAGCGATGAAGGAATACATGTAGACCTGAATGTTATTGTGTTAATTTTTATTGCCTTAAGACATGTTTAATAACATATCAAGTATGGTAGTAGTTTTTGATCCAACTTAAATAAATATAATGTCATAGACATAGTGCCAGTTTGATGATAGTTGTTATGGTGATGCTAACATGGAGTGTTAATTTGGGCTGGGATCTGGAGACAGAGAAGTTCACGACATAGACAAAGTAAAGTCTATGTCTTCTGTGGATGGAAATATCGTTACCCTCCCGCAGGATATTATTGTTTTAAGGGTGTGTAAAAAAAATGACGAGTCAGAAGCACCTTGTACTAATGGACAAAGACACTACTTTCTATCTCCTGCATTTTGATATTATGATTATTTTAAGTTTGTTATGTTCTTAGTTCTATTTAATTAATTTAACCTAATCATACTAAATTTTACTGTCATTTATTTTTCCATTCAACTCATCATCATTATCATCTATGCCGCTTTATCCTGTATTCAGGGTCGCAGGGGACCAGGAGCCTATCCTAGGAGACTTAGGGCACGAGGCAGGGTACACCCCCGACAGGGTGTCAATCCATTGCAGGGAACACACATACACTCACACACTCATTCACATAGTATGGACAAGTTTGGGAACGCCAATTAGCCTAATCTGCAGGGTCTTTGGACTGTGGAAGGAAATCGAAGTACCCGGAGGAAACCCACCAAGCACAGGGAGAACATGCAAACTCCATGCACACAGAGACAGGAATTGCATCTGACTGGAAATTGAACCCGGACCATGAAGGTGCAAGGCGACAGTGCTAACCACTACACCACCGTGTTTTTTCATTTAACTTACGTTATTTATTTGAGTGGAAATTCTGGCCCCAATTTAAATATGTTTATACATATTTTTTTCCCAGTGCATAATAGAATAATCCTAAAGCTGATTGCGCTTCCAGCAATGTAAGTTAGCCCTGCTGTTGTAAGCCATTGAGTAACATAAATGATCCTCTAAATTTACTGCCTTTAATGGAAAATTGCAATACAGGTGCAATGCAAATCAGTCCTGCGCATGTTTTGTGAAACAGATGTTTCTGACATGGAAAGTTGCCTCTAATTTACAATTACAGGCTGGCTTTCCATAAATAATCAGTTTAGCATAATTATTGAATGTATACATATATTTTGTGTGTTTGGAAGGGGTTGTTTTTCTAAACTTTCAGTGTCAGTGATTTCAGATGGTTAATTGTCTTCATCGTTAGAGAAATATGTTTTATTATCAAACAGCCCCAGGCCTTAGGGAAAAATGGTGCTTTTTTTGTTAAATTACATGAACACGGTTCAAGCTAGAAAGAATAATATGCGAATAAAGCACATATTTCAGCATCCCATCTGTTCCTAAACAGTTCAACCAATTTTCCTTTTCAACAAACATTTTTATAAATAATCTAATTAGAGTCATTAAAAAACATTTAAATAATTTATTACGGGGCTAATTAAGACTATAGTCTCATGTTTTGGGGTTTGGGAAAGAGTAAATCTCTTTAGCTTTTAGAGAATTTTCCTCCTTAAACTTATTCAAGCAAAAGACTTGAACTGCCTATAAGAACAAGCATAAATCGTAACAAATGCCACATAATCAGAGCGTAACTTGAAAAATTCCTATTCCTGCTTGACATATTCAGTGAGAAAGACCATCAAGGAGAAATATTTGCAGAAGTGTTGCCATATTCAAATATTCATTAATGCTTATATTGCTGCAGTAAGATCACAATAATTACTTTTAACAGTGCCCTTTATCAAACGCATGGTAATAATTCTCGACAGAATGTTAAAATATGCATTACTTAGAATGGCGGTAGTCTTTCTTTTTTCAGCAGTAAGCAACACAAGTCAGTCGCTGTTCCACATAAGTGACAAGAAGTGAAACACATTCAACAAAATGCTTCTTTTAGTTTCTTTAAAAAGGGAAATGACAGGCAAAGAAGAGCAGAGCCAAGATCTCCCGTTATGACAGAGAAATCAGAGTGCTTTTATATGTCTGACTTTAAAACACCTTTAATCTCCCTCTCTCTTTTTCTCGCTCTCTCTCTTAGACATAAGAAGCCATTATATTATATTTTGAAACAGAGTTTTTGCTCCAAGATGATTCTTAATAACAGATTTTGCTTTGTATACAATGTAACCAATTTTTGAAAGAAAAAAAAAGCACCTCAAAGAAACTCTGTCTGTAGATTTCTACTGATTAACAGGTGTTTAAATTAAACATCTTTGTTTCAATGACAGGTCATTTAAAGCTTTCAATTCATTTTATTTTATTTTATTTTATTTAAAGCTAATCGCAATTTTGCTTTCAAATGTTGTGGTGCGTGAACCCAAATTTTGTATAATTAGCACAACATTAGACCTACAGTGCCATTACAGCCCATTGTTGGGTTTAATTCTTTCTTTTAGAACGCTCATTTACATCTAAGAAACCCAATCCATGTACTGTCATGTTCTGGTCAAGGGGAAGACCGCGTTGGCCCAGCAAGCCTTATGCAAAATAAAAATAAGACATGGGATAAATCCATCAATCTTGTTAGCAAGCATGATAGTGTGAATCCCTGTCTACCTTGATAACTCTTTTAAGAGTTTGATTTTTTTGGAATTTAATGTTTGCCAGCCTATTATATCTAAGCATATCTATATTTAACATTTCATATCTAATGTTGGCTAGCAAGCATTAGGCTTCAGCTGTAGAAGGAGAATGTGGCTATAACCAGCTGTGTGTGTATATACTGTACAGTACCATTTAAAAGGACACACCTTCTAATTCAGTGGTCTTTTCTCATTTTTGTTCCTTTCAACACTGTAACAATGCTGATGGCACGATAATTACACGGTAATCTCCTTTAAACAGTTGCTATTGAGATGTGTCTGCTACATATGATCTGTAAAGCCTTCATAACGACTCTTGAGGCTGGTACAGTAACACTAAATGAAGTCTAAATGAATGAGTTTTGGTCTTGCTTTGCTGAGATGGTTCGTCATGAGAGCCAGGTTCATCATGGTGCTTGATGGGTTTTGCAAATGCACTTGACAATACTGTTCTTGCATTTTTTGGTTAACTGATGAGCACACAGTCAGCAATAAATCTGACAGATTTTACAGAATATAGACAATGTTTATGTGGGAGATAACATATGGAAATAAGAAATTAGATTTATGGGAAAATTTTCAAAAACAAACAAAACAATTGCATATTCCATATCATGTTTTATCAAACTTCAGTGAACACAACATTCAATAGGACCTCATGGGTTTTGACACTTAATAACAATTAATACAACACTCTATACCCTCTATACAGAAAGAAAGAGTGAGAGAGAGATCCTGTCTCATGATCACAAGGACTTGCTGATTGCTAAGCGAGGTGTATTTACTGACCCAGTGGTACAACAACTCCGAGGTGTCATGCTTCTTAAAATATAAACCATCTGCTACTCTGTTTTTTTTTTTTTTTGCACCATTGGAGTATGTCTAGGATTACTATTCATTCATTGCTTAGCACCATGCATTGCCCCAAGCCCTGGATTAATTATCTACATTTGTATTCAACTCCCTTGTGGTTGTGTGTGTCTGTGTTTGGGTGTGTTGTACTGTGCAATAGTCTTAGTCACCATATTATTTTAGTACAAATTTTGTCATATAATTTTTTTAATGTCTGCATTATCATGTATAAGCCATGCAATGTTTCCATATATAACTTAAAAATGAACTTAAAATAACAATAAATAGCATTTAATTTATAAAGACATAAGACATAAGCATTTCACTGCATATCGTACTGTGTATGACTGTGTATGTGACAAATAAAATTTGAATTTTGAAGAGGCACCTTATTATCACACCCATATTTAGGCCTTCCCAAACTGTTCCCCCGAAATGGGAAGCACACAATTATACAGAATGTCTGCTGTAGCATTTCAGTTTACCTTGACTGAAACTTAAAAAAAAAAAAAAAAACTTATTTCAGCATGGCAATCACAAAGTAAAGGTCGGTGTAAACATGATTTCCCCAATTTGTTGTGGAAGAACTTGAGTGGCCTGAACAGCACCTTCGTGATGAACTGGAATACCTGGCCTCATCACCTGACATCAGAGTCTGACCGCACTAAAGCTCTTGTGGCTGAATGAGCAAATCCCCATAGTCACGCTCCAAAATCTAGTAGAAAGTCTTCCAAGAAGAATGAAGGTTATTATAGCAGCAAACAGAGAGGTACAGTAAATATGCAATGGGAAATTCAAAAAGCACATACAGCTGGTTCTAAGCCTATCATTAACTTGTATGATATTGAAAATAATTGTGCTGTCAATCAATTTTTTGAATAATGTTCAATTTTTTTTTACATGTCTTTACGAGGTTAGACTATATGCATCTTGGATGTTGTGTGAGTAAGTGTTTTGATCCTCTGTTTTGAGGATCATGAAATGTTGTTGTCCCCGATGACCTTCATTCTTTTGTATAAAATAAAAAAGAAGTGGTTCTGTAGCCTCCTACCTGTGACATCTCCTTCACACATTCACAGAAAAACTGGATTTTCTACCAGGACAAAGGCCGTCATGGTGTGTGTATATATATGTGTGTGCTTCCAGACTTATGGCAGATTTTTATTTTTTTGGTTGTATCTTACTGCCCTCTAGTGTTTCATGTTCTGCTTTGTTTATGCAAATATTTTCAGAAGTAAGACATTCTGTTCCAAGCTGTCATTTAGAACATGTTAATATGAATAGTGTAATTAGTCATACAATGCATAGCCGTTTATATTTAAATAACTTTGTTGTGTAACATGTTAGAACACAAATAGAGCTCCTATGCTTGTTAAATATACTGTATATGCAATAAAAATATAATAGTATTTCTATTTTAATGGGAGTGTACTGCCACATAAGATTAAAACGTTTGTGAAGGTGGGATAATGCAACGTTTCACTATAAAATCAAAGAGTGAAAAATGTTTCACGCTTGTTTAGTGAGCCAAAATTATAATGTTATTTTAATGCATAAATAGATTCAGCTAATGTCAGTTTTGGCTCTTTTTTTCCTCTTGAAAAACTGTACAGTTTGTGCCACAGGGCTGTCAAAGATTTATATATACTCTACCTCCATAGCAGGGAAGGATTTAAAATTCAATGCTCACGCTGATCACATTTCTAGCTGTGTGACCACGACCCCAACACTAGAAGGCAGTGCTTAACTAAAAATAGCCCTCTTAACCCTACTGATCCAAAAAATCTAAACAAAACACATCTCCTGTGTAAATCAAAAGGGAGCGACCAATACTAGAAATCTAGAAGTTAGAGAGAGAGAGAGAGAGAGAGAGAGAGCAATAATAAACTGAAAGGACATACACCTGATGTGTATTTTCTCTGCCCATGAGGTCCATACTGAAATAATCACAGCTACTATTATAATAATAACTATTAGCTGCAACTTTAGTGCTTGCAATTGATTTGCTGAAAACACACTCTCCACTCAGCCAATTTGGAAGGCAAAAAGAAACACATATTTTCTCAGATGTGTGTGCACTTTCAAACCAGTCAATCTCATCCGCTACATAAGTGTAAAAATCTATATTTCCATAATATTAAAATAAATATGGTATTTCAGACTGAAATTACTACTCAAAATACTTTCATATTCGACCATATTATCTGGGTTATCTGTTATCACCTGACCTGAGTCTCAGAACTGACATGAAAAAGTTGAGGGTCTGATTGACTGCCCTCAATTCCATCTGGTTAATATATTCTGATCTTACAGAGCAGCTAACAGTACTAAGGAGAACCCAAAGGGTGAATCTGAATGCCTGTCCTTGAAGAACCGGTGTTCTTGGGCAATGGGGAGATGAAAATAGCCATTTCACAGGTATGCTGACATAACTCAATCCTGTAGTTGCATGACAGCATATAGAAGGGGCAACATGAAAACCAACATTTTTCTTCTAAACAAACAGTATATTGCGTGAGGCCCGTTATTTTGAACTACCCATTTGATTACAGCTTTGTCAATTAAAATAACTAATTTCTTGGGTCAGAGCAAGGGTCTGATATTGACCCTGAGTCCTGATCCCCAAGAGCGCTGTAGAACTGGGGTTTGCTTTGTTTCCCTGTCACCACTCACCACTGATGTAGTCGCAGCCCAGTGGACACAGTATCCCATTATAAAGTATAGAGTTGCCCCAAATCCTAGTCTAGACATCCCACCTCGGGAGACAAGGTGTTTATCATGTTCACACCAAGGTACAACCTTCTCAACAATCGAGTGACTGTTCCTGTATGAGAAGTAAATTGGCTAATACATTGCCAGTCCCTGCTATGCACTATTACAGTATATAGGCCCTCTGAGTTGTGCAATCTCAGCTTCATCGATTTTACTGAGCCGTGTCTGCCACCAAGGCATTAATTTGCCTAGAAAGTAACTTGGATTGCTTTCTGCGCTTCTTGTTATGCTAATCAGTTGTTGAGTCAGATCCAGTCTAAATCTGCTAAACCGAGATTTCATGTTGGCATCAGCATCACCACACACACAGCTATGGAGGTGTCCACATCACACATATCTTGCATCCTAACAATGGTTACTTTCAAAGGCAGTGAGCAAATGTATTAAATGGGTGTCTTTGTTTACAGGGGTAAACAGATATAGGGTTACAGAAAACATGGCATGTTAACTACTCAATGAATTTCAAATATATATATATTAATAAATTTAACCCACAAAAATGTGTGATGTACAGAAGAAAAACTACTCCTCCAGAGCTGCATGGCATCAGCATCGAGGTGTAGATCTGCTCGTCTGTCTGTTCAACAGTGCAGGATGTAGACTACATCTAGGAGATAATGTCTCACCTTGAGGCAAGTGCTTCTCATTGAGCAGCTTCACAAATATAAGCCAACTCTCTGTACCATAAGCCAAAGTGATCGAGTTTGCAGGGTTTCACTAGAAAATGTGCTGACGATGTATTAAAAAGTAGAAGAGATGAGGGGAGGCCATATCAAACTTAGAATAGAAGAACGTAGCATCACTGACAGCATAGCCGTGACAGCATAATTTCTTGTAAATACTTAGTCATACAGCAGATTGTATGTTTTTGCATGCACACTTTTACTACAACCCTCAACTATAAATTACAAAATTGTTATTTTATGAACGTGTATCAGAAATAGCATCTACCCTCAAATGTTTAAGCTGCCTCTTTACTCTACTGATAAGTATGTAAAGTCATTACAAATACATACGTTTGAGTTTTTTGAGTCAATTAAGGTAGCAGTTTGCTGATTATAGTGAGACGATAGCCTTAATAGGTGAAATTGACGCCTCAAAACCGTGAAAAATGTGAATATTTCTCATGTCTTAAGCACCTGTATTGACCTTTCACAAAAGATATCACTCAGATGTACGCATACACACTCACATGTCAGTACACCGACCTCTGAGCTGACAGCAGCTCACTGTGGAGTTCTATATGGCCCAGGGACTTATATGTAGTTAATGTGATGTGATACCAATCTACTGTATGTGTGTCTACAGCCTGAGTGCAGTGTCAGGGATTAAGATTTAAAGCAGGATTATCATCAAGTACCAACCATCAATAAGTACGATAACATTTAAATGTGTCTCTTTCCCATCTCATCAGGTGACTGGCCCTCGTAATTTAAGATGAAGCATTACCTCTGATGAGCAAGACAGTACAACAGCAGTGTGCATGGTCAAAAAGCTCTAACTCATCTTTCAATTCAATAATTTCTCCATTTCTCATCCAAACATATTTCATGAAGGGACTCCGCAGTCATGAGTCTCAGATATGACTGAAAAAAAGAAAAGAATGAATCACTCTTCTTTCTCCACTCCATTCTCCCCTTTGCTGTCTCGTGCTTTCTCAGATACCTTATTTTCAAGCATTGTGCATGTAGTCTCAGGAGACAACCTTGCTGCTATAAATATGAATAAATCCCATAGTAAAAAGTAGGCCAAAGCTCTTTGCTCTGGGGCTTTCTTTCCGAAATGCTCTGCTGTGGGTTGGTCTTGTGTGACTGCTAGACCCATACCTGCACATACAGTGCCATGAAAAAATATTTGCCTGGCAGAACTTTTTAGCATATTTGTCACAATGATTGTGATCATCGGACACATTTTAATATTACACAAAGATAACCTGAGTAAATATAAAATGCAGTTTAAGTGATGCTTTTAATTATTAACAGAAAAAAGCTGTCCAAACCTACCTGGCCTTATGTAAAATAATAATTGCCCCAATGCAAAATCATGAATAAACTGGTTTTGTGAACCTGAATTCAAGCTCTCTTGCCACACACCTGCCTGATTACTGCCAGACCTGTTAAATCAAGAAAGCACTCAAATAAAAGCAGGCTAAAAAATCTACAAAATCAACACAATCTAAAGCAATTCAAGAAGCGACGAGAAACAAAGTAATTGACATGAACAGTATCAGTCTGGAAACGGGTACCAAGCCATTTCTAAGGTTCCAAGATTTGTAAAATATAAAAATCTGGATATGTGCATTGATAAATAACACTTCTACAGAGGTGAATGTGACACTGTAGATCTGACTCACTCTTTCAATCACCTGTTTAGTTTTCGTGAAATAATTGATACTGCGTTTCAATAGGATTTAATATAAATAAATAATTTTGGGTAAACACAACTTCAGTATGCACATCTGATCTACATCTTTTTTCATTAGATTTTTTTTTTTTTTTGAAAACGATCCTCATTGATGTTTGTGCATATATTTCATAAGACTTATAATGAATAATATAGCACTTCTACTGTATGTAATGTAGTTTAATGAATTCTAATCTCCTGAGCATATTGCATTAACTGAATGAGAAAGTGTTGAACATACTGAAAATGAAGACTAATTGATAATAATCCTAAAGTTATTTTTATTCTTACTCCATAGTACATGTCTAACAGAATCAGGAAACCACTCCACCTGTGTGTGTGTTTCTTCCTCCACACTAACAGGCACGTACTGTACATGCAATCTCAGCACGTTGTTGTAGTAGATCACCTAGATGAGCTTTACTGCAACATGACTGCTGTAGCTGTGTGTGTGTGTGTGTGTGTGTGTGTGTGTGTGAGAGAGAGAGAGAGAGAGAGAGAGAGAGATCAAGTGCTGTATGCAGATGATGTGGCACCCGCCATTAAAACGCATAGATAAAGTTTGAAACAGTACTACTACAACTAGGACTTGTGTGAGATTAAGCGGTTGTAGCTCAGTGGTTAAGGCATTTTACTACAGTTTGGAAAGTGCCTGGATCAAATCAGCACCACTTTTGGGCCCATGAGCCAGGCCTTTAACCCTTACCTGCTCAGAGGTATAATGAGATAAAAATGTAGATCACTCTTTACAAGTGCATCTGCCAAATGCTCTAAATGTAAATGGATGGTCTGAGGTAAACCCTTGCCTAAAGCGCTAAAAGACCTACAACCTATATTTTCTTTAAGGGAACAACTAATCAGCACCACGGTGGCTTAGTGGTTCGCAGTGTGCACCTTGCAGCATCTGGGTTCCAGTCCCGCCTTGGGGGCCGTGTGCATGGACTGAGCATAAGCAAGTGAGCGTGTATATGTGTGTACCCTGCGATGGTTTGGCACCCCGTCCAGGGTGTCCCCTCTCTCGTGCCCTAAGTCTCCTGGGATACCCTCCAGGCCCCCTCCACAACCCTGTATACAAGATAACGCGGTACAGAGGATGAGTGAGTGGGTGAACTATATTGCCATAATGATTTGGTCTCCTGTTTTCAGATGCATATGAACGTGAGTAACATTCAATTCTTAATTTATTTGGTTTAATATGATATTGGCCCACCCAACTCAACCCTTCTGGGAAGGCTTTCCACAAGGTTTAGGAGTGTGTTCATTGACATTTTTGACCATTCTTTCTGAAGTGCATTTCTGTGGTCAGACACTGATGGTGGATGAGAAGATCTGTCTCACAATCTCCTCTCTAATTCATCCCAAAGGTGTTCTATCAGGTTGAGGTCAATGGAGGCCAGTCAAGTTCTTCCACACCAAACACGCTCATTCATGTCTTTATGGACCTTGCTTTGTGAACTAGTGTGTGGTAAACAGGAAGGGGCCATTACCAAACTGTTACCACAGAGCTTGGAGCATGAAATTGTCCAAAATGTCTTGGTATGCTGAAGCATTAAGAGTTCCTTTCACATGAAGTAAGCTGCCGAGCCCAACTACTGAAAAACAAGCCCATACCAAATCCAACATGACTGGGCATCTGACCTCAACCCGATGATATGAATTAAAGCGGAGACAGCCAGGCCTTCTCGCCCAACACCTCACAAATACGCTTCGGGATGAATGCTCAAAATTTCCCATAAACACACTCCTAAACCTTGTGGAAAGCCTTCCCAGAAAAGTTGAAGCTGTTATAGGTGCAAACGGTGGACCAACATCATATTAAGACCTATGGATGAAGAATTGAAAGTTACTCAAGTTCCCTGCGATGTTCATATGCATGTGAAGGCAGGCGAGCAAATACTTTTGCCAATGTAGTGTATGTGTGATCTTAAACAATGAAGAAATTAAGTATATGCTGTATTTTAAAAATTCTGTACAAAATTGCACACTGAAAAAGCATTTTTGATACGAATGTAAGTTTACATATTGACTCAATCTCATGCTTTGGTTATTATCTCTCTAACAGAGTGATCCATCAGTTTTTAAAATAAAATATTCATGTATTTTAAAGATGAGCGTTGGACTGCGTGGACCGCGTAAGTGTGAGAGCAGTGACATTTCTGCGGGTTGGGTTTATAAATCACCTAGCCTTTATAGAATTTGGCAGTGAAATCATGAGTTGAATTTGTGTAGCAGGTATTTAAAGCAATATCTCACACTATCTGTAGGCATAGGTGTGTAAATCTGTGAATATGTGATTGTGGAGGGTTATTGTTAATAATGTAATTGTAAATCCCCTTTAACTGGAAAATAGTACATTTTCAACATTTAGATTTATAAAAATCCTAAAATTTGCACCACTCAAGTCAATTTAGAGTGGCTGTACTTTGTCATTTGTAACAAATTAAGAAATATCCAGCTACTTTGCCTTGCTCATTTACAGTGAATCCATGCACATCTTTAGTGGTAAGACCCTGATCCACACAAATTCATGGTCATCTTTGTAGAGCTTTAGTAAAGTGCAGGAGTCCTTATGCTTGCCTGACACACTAAGTCACTGAGCCTGTGAATATGCAGCTGTGTTGGGCCTTCGCGTTCCTGCAGAAGCATCTGTAGCTGTGATCCGAAACATCCCATAGGTGCTATTTAGGGTTAGAGGTCGAGATAGAATACTCAGATCATGGCTGCTCATCTGTGCTGCCCATCTGTTACAACCTGCACACTGGAGCAGATTTATTTTGTAGTTTTTAGTAGGGGATACAGGACTTATCTGTGTGTATTGCATGCCAATTACCCTCTCACTGCTAGTGACATTTGAGAACTTAGGAAATTCATAAAGACTGACATTTTCTAGCAGTGACCTAAGCATTGAATTAAGGTCTTTTTAACCTCAATCTGATTAAGCATTGTTATTTATTTGTGAGATTGGCATGGTGTAATATTGCATTGCACAAATTGCAGTTATTGTCATAGAACTTAAGACAAACTGACACATTTCAATTAAAGGTATGCAGTCTATGAAGGTTCTAATTTAATAATTTTTCATAAATATTCAGAATATTTGGAATCATTTAAAAACTCTGCAAAATTATATAATCTTATATCATTCTAATATATATATAGTGCATCTGTATATACATATATGTACAGTATAAACTATGCCATAAGATTATTCATATTATAATACTAAGACTATACATTATGACAAAAATAGCATGCATGAGTTCCACGCCAACTACCCTTTTAAATTAAAGATTAAAATATTACAAATTGTAATATTCTGGCTCTGCAAGCTTACAGTAACAATAGCTAAATGAATTAAAATGTAAATTATCGTAAAAGTGGGTTTAAAATCCTGATCACTCCTTATAATTTATTAAAAAAGAGTAATTGGATTGTGATCATGCCCTTCATACCAAACCCTCAGGCTATTCTGGCTTTTTTTTTAATAAATTTCTTTTTGAACTTTTTATTAGTATCACATCGGTCTCTCTCTCTCTCTCTCTCTCTCTCTGTCTCATGAGGTCATAAGGTTAATTATTTTGTTAACTGAACATATCTGAAATCTGTCAGGTTTCACATTTGCTAATTTACCCATTTTTATTTAGAGAAATCCAAGAATGGTATTTAAATACTGTAGAATTTAAAGCATTCTCATGCTCATCCCCTACAAAAGCTATTTAATTCACTCACTGTGGAAATCTCATTTCAGACGTTTCACTGGAACACTGGCATGAACAACGGAACATATATAATAGTGTTACTGAAAAAGTAATAAAGTTTAACGTGATTTTATAAGTTTAGGTGATATAAAGATATGCATACTGTAAGCAGTTCCACTTTTAAATACAGCATTATTATTTTATAGTATTAGTAAATACCAGAATGTTATTAGCCCAGAACAAGGGAGAGAAAAAACCACTTATTCCCTTATGGGAGTAGTAGACTTGTTTGTTTGCCTCATTAATCACTGAATGAAAGTCTAGTGATGGCAATATAGCAGCGTCCTCTGGGATCAGATGCCATCGTTGTTTCAGTACAACGATCCCGTTTCAGAAACACTACTTGCTTTGAGTCTGACACAAAAATATGGAAATTATAACTGAGACACTATTAAAAAAAACAAATCTGTAGGATATATCTTTCAAAGCATATATGCTTTTACGTTAATATTAAGGGTGTTACCTTAAATATGTATAACACTGCGGAGAAAAGGCAAGAATTCAATTATTTGATTACAGTTTTACAAATAAGATTTGTAGTTTTTAAATCGATTTATATTTATAAAGGTTTTGAACCATGTAATCATGTACAACCTTTTTTTCAGACCGTTCATACTGGGTAGTTTCATGGGGACCTGGAACCTATGCCAGGGATGTCACGGTACAGAGTGGGGGAAACCTTGGTGAGGGGACCAACCCATCACAGGGCACAACTCGCACAACTACTCGCACTCCACGGGAAATCTGGACACACCAATCAGCCCGCAGCTCAACACGGAACAGTACATGTATTAATCAATATGAATATTAATCAATATTTCAGTCACCTCGTCACTCATCGTCTTGTTGTCTATACCACTTTATCCTGTACACAGGGTCGCAGGGGGTCTGGAGGCTACCAACCCGTCACAGGGCACACACACACACATATACACACACTCACACACTCATTGACACAGTACAGGCAATTTGGAAACGCCTAATCTGCATGTCTTTGGACTGTTGGAGGAAACCGGGTCACCTGGAGGAAACTCACCAAGCTCGAGAAGAACATGCAAATTTCATGCACGCGCATAAGCTGCCATGCCATGATTTACACACTTCAGGAAATGTTTTTGTTTCCTCCTGAATTTTGCTAACTTTTTTTTTTTTTTTAATAAAGTTCATTGGCTTTGCGTCGGGTGATTTTTATTATTATTATCATTATTGTTGTTGTTATTATTATTTGATCAGTCTATAACCCAGGCGAGAAACGCATAACAGAAGTCTTGGCTCAGGATGCACGAGTTGTAAAGATACAGTAGAAACCCACGTTACCTTGATGTCGGTTGAGGGGCGTCTGCGGCACTGGCTCGGGACGCTCGCGGTCTGGTTCATGGTTCGGAAGCGGATGAGCTCTCTCAGTCAGTTCGAGACGGAATGAGGGAGACTTCAGTGCGCAGGTGCGCTCAGTCACTGAAAGAGAGTTCACCGTCCACACTACACTACTCACACACAGCTGCCTGGAACATGTGGAAGACCAAAAGGTCCAGAAATATGTCACTTCTGCTGAGTCGGCACTGGTAATGCAAGTATTCTTTTAATTAATGAACTGCGGGAACAAGAGATGAAGTGCAGAACAGGGTCTTAATTAAAACAAGAAAAAAAACCGACTTATCATTTATATTAAAAGTATTAAATTGCATTGCAAACTCGCCACCTTGAAACAGGATATTTTGTTCCTCTTCCCCCTGTAGGCTATCCATATATATATATATATATATATATATATATATATATATATTTTTTTTTTTTTGTGTGTGTGTTCGCCTCATGAATATTAATGTTCATCTGAAGCCTGCTTATGAATATTCATATATAACAAAGTTAGCAAAGTCAGCAAAAACGCATCCTATAACAATTTCATAAAGAAAAGTCAATTTAGAAAGTTTTGCTATGCTATGCTAAAACAAATGCACAGTAAGTCAAAGAGAATGTGAACAAGTCTTTAAAGTCTTTAAGTCAAAAATCTTTAAAAGGATGTAAAGGTTATTAGAAAGAAAATGGCCTTCTTAGGGACTCAGTGGTGCATGGCTGTATTTCATCTGTTTGCAGAGAGAGCAGTGTAATAGATACATTACTGTATGTACAGTATGTTCAACATCATGAACATACAGTAGTGTATCTATTACAGGGCTCTTTCAGTTCTTTTTTCTCTCTGCAAACAGATGAAACACAGACATGCACCATTGATGATCACGGATCCGTGCATCTTTAGTATTCGCATTATCATGGTCATAAAGTTTCATGTTGTTTTATTGATAAAATCAAGAAATTCCTTTGTATAGTTGTGTGTCGGAACAGCAAACCGACACATCCTTTGTGATTATGTTCAGATATTGTGCTGAAACATGTTATGTATCCAGGTTAAATAATTAATTTAAAAAAATTGGTTTATCTCAGGTTTTATCACAACGGCTTATTGGTTGTTGGCTTGGGTGTGTGTGCGTGTGTGAGTTTGTATGTTCTCCCTGTGCTTGGTGGGTTTCCTCTGGGTGCTCCAGTTTCCTCCCACAGTCTAAAAACAAAACAATGACTGTGTGAGTGTGTGTGTGTTCCCTGTGATGGATTGGCACCCCGTCCAGGGAGTACCCTGTCTCGTGCCCTTAATCTCCCGGGATAGGCTCCCTAGTGCCAGGTGTCGAAACCTTTTTTTTTTTTTTTCATTGCACTGCATTTTCAAATGTATATCTTTTTCATTCAGTTTTTAAATACATATTTTTCATAAACATTTAAGAATAAACATGTGCCGTTTAATAAAACTGTTGTAAGAAAATAATCACTTGGCAGAGCTACGCACAGTGAAGTGACAGCAGACAGCAGCAATGTCTGTATTTTATTCATTTGGTACAAGAGCAATGTTAGATTTTTTTCATTAAAGGATGACACATAATTTATCAATGTATTGCTATGTTTAGTGATATGGAACACCCAAGATAACCTCCTGTTTTCACTTATTTGTCTTTCATAAAATTAATCAGACAAAAAAACAACTGCAGCTTAAACAGCAAAGTCCTCAGTTATCAAATGTTTTCAGTGCTAGAAAACTTTAACTCTGTTAGAAAGCACTGAATCTGGAGGCTCCTTCCAAAAATACTAAAGAAACATCTATTTAAAGAAAAAACTTCACCATACACTTTTGTATTTTTTCTGGTTAAGTGGAGTGTCCATCATCAAGTACCCCTGTGTACAGGTTTATACTGTAAGAATTATGACTTAGAAGGAACACAATTATATACACTGATCAGCTTGCATTAACACAATCTAATTTTAACACATTAACATTGGTCATCAATTACTATACACAAGTAAACTTGTGACAGGATCATGGGCACCCAAGGCTAACCCATGCCCGTTGGGATCAAACACCAGCTTGTCTTGTCTAATCCCGCTGAACAGCCAGTGTATCACAACTTGCCAAAAAAGTCAGTGATGGCAACAATAGAAAGGCACCAGAACATCCAGTGCCCTACAGCCCTTTCTTTCAGCTAGTTGCATCAGTCACAGTGTTATATAACAGAAGGCAGTGCTGTTTTAGGCACTTTAATTCGATTTAATGCTAATTTTCTCTTAGACGTTTATTTTATGATTCTGCATTACTGCATTATTTTTGATTTCCAAACATTACTTTTATAGCTAAAAGTCTCGGAGGAAAATATGTGTATGTCAGCAAGGAATGTATAGGATTACATAATATACCACTTTTCAGACAAAAAAAAAAAACAAGCTGTCAGCTTTTACCTGCATAAACAAAAGATTCACATTCTGACATTCAAAGTTTCGAGAAGAAATGTGGCATGTTCAAGTTGCTCAGAAAAACTTACCACTCATTGTCATTAAACTGTATGAAGTGTTGATGAGTCCAATGATGTATTTTTAAAGGCAAATTGTTTTTGGGCCAAGTATTCACTTTATTTAGGTTGGTGCTGTTTAACGCTTTTTTATACAGAAAAAATATAATTTAAATACAGAAAATGTTTAATTTCATTATAATTGAGGGCATCTTTCTGTTACTTATGCCTAACACTTTTTCACAGCACTGTGTATGCAGATGAAATAGGCTCCTATTGCTCAAAGTAATACCAGTGGGTGCTATTGAATATAACACTCCAAACATACAGTATATGCAGTTCCGAACAGCATTAATACTGCAAACAATTCACATATATCTGCCGTATTTATGGACCATTAGGCATACCATAATGACATGTCCTGTTGCGCAATCAGCCATGCTTAAGCACTAATGGTCCACCAAAACTGATTTTGTCAGCACATTCAGTGAGTGAGATGAGCAGCAGGTGAAATCATTCATTTTTAACATTATATCTACAACTACATCTGGGCATTTGGCAGACGGCCTTATCCAGAGCGACTTACATTTCTTGTATTTCATTATACGTATGAGCAGTTGGGGGTTAAGGGCCTTGCTCAAGAGCCGAACTGAGACAACTTGGCAGTCGTGGGATTTGAACCTGGGACCTTCCGAACCATAGTCCAATGCCTTAACCACATTAGTTCATTTTACAAGACAATTTTATATATCAATTTTATATTTTTTGTAGTTTCTTTAGTATGTCTTAAATTTTTTCTTTGTGTTTTTGACCTTTCTGATGTCATTTCTTCATTGCCTGGAAACCATACTGTTGTAATTGTAGTAATTATGTTCTTGTTGCTTTCTTAGTTTATTCCCTCATTGTGTGGTTTCTGGTTTTTCTCTCTGTCTGTTTGCATTCTTAATATGTATTTGCCTACGTCATCAGATAACAACGTCATCAATATGGATTATGACTCTGTGACTTTAGGATAAAACCAGATTAAAATGACATTGGATATATATTCAGTTGCCACGTTCTCTAATTCAATATACGTTTGATGTCTAGTTGCTTTTGTTCTTGTATTATTCAGTCTTGAATGTGGGCAGCATCATGGCGTAGTGGTTATAGCACCCATCTTTTGAGTTTGCATGTTCTGCCCTGCTTGGTGGTTTTCCTCTGGGTATTCCAGTTCCCTCCCACAGTCTAAAGACATGCAGATTAGGCGAACCGACATTTGCAAATTGCCCATAGTAAGAGACTGAGTGTGTCCTGGTTGCCCTGCGTTGCACTGGCAGCCCATCCAGGTCGTACCCCGGCTGGTGCCCTGGGAAAGGCTCCAGTACTCCGCAACCCTGTTCAGGATAAGCACTATAGAGAATAAGTAAGTGAAAAAAGCAGATAAAAGTAATGAGTACTGTAAATAATAATAATAATAATAATAATAATAATAATAATAATAATAATAATAATAATAAACAGCACAGCCATTGCACACACATGCCTTGACATGCATCTACTCGCGTGTCAGTGCTAAAGACTGTTAATGCTAATGCAGCATTATTAATCCCAGAGAAAGAGAGAGAGCAGGGAATAATGGAGAAAGAGAGAAAACATTACCCCGATGAGTGGAGCATTAATATTAATCTGGGCTCCAGGCTACTGTTCATGGTTCAGAGAGCTTTTTTTCAAGTCCCACTAATGTTCAAAAGCCCTATGTAGTCTGTGTGTGTGTGTGTGTGTGTGTGTGTGTGTGTGTGTGTGTGTGTGTGTGTGTGTGTGTGTGCGCGCCCATGCTCTCGTGTGCATTTCAGAGCCAGAGCAGGGTTGTGACTGTGAATGAGACATAGCTACAGCTCAACCTGCTCCTCCAGGGAGCACATCAGCTTGCTCCCAAAACACATTGCACACACACGCGCACACACGCGCACACACGCGCACACACACACACACACACACACACACGCACACACACACACAGCTACAGCAGTCATGTTGCAGTAAAGCTCATCTAGGTGATCTACTACAACAACATGCTGAGATTGCATGTACAGTACGTGCCTGTTAGTGTGGAGGAAGGACGAGATGTGCCTGTATACTCTCATAACTGGATTTTTCATAAGATAATATATATTTTTTTGTGTGTGCGTGTGTGTGTGTGTGTGTGTGTATGTGTGTGTTGTTTGGCATCAGCCTGTCATCTGTTCTCTTCATCTGCTGTCTCTTCTTCTGGGTTTCTGTAGTTTGAAGTGACATTTGAAGTGTGACTGAGCCTCGGGTAGAGAGATTAAAGGTCAAAGGTAAAGCTGAAGTGAGGAAGCCTATTGATCCACAGCTGCTGAAAGGTCATCCATGTATTTCAGCTGTGGTAGGTCTGCTCTGGTGTGTGTTTGTGTGTGTGTGTGTGTGTGTGGTGGTGGTGGGGGGGGGGGCGTGTGGATGCACGTGTACATGCATGTGCACATGTGCGTGCATGTGTGTGTGCATGTGCATGTACAAGCCCAAACCTCTTCCAAGCTGGTGTTATAAAACTGATTGTATAAAGCTGCTAGTACTCAACAGGGTAATAATTTAATTGAATTTAATTCAATTTCATTTCAAACTTCCATTCTCTTTATTTCACTCATCCTCCAATTGCACTGCGTCAGTCTTTATGTAAATGAGTTACTGCTGAGCCACACACCCACCGAACACCATAGCTGAGCAACGAGCTGGCTGAGTGAATCTTCTTAAATGAGGTCACAATAGGGGAAAAATCTAATTGGCGTGTATAACACAACACAAAAACAAATGAAAAAAGTATAAAAATGTTTTAAAAAGTTAAATTTGTCCCTTTTGTCACAAGGCAACACATTCAAGAAAAATATTTTAGCTCTGTGGAAAAAGTAAATGTGCATAAAACATAGAATTTATAAGATATCATTTGAGCCATCAATAGTTTATAAAGAAACGTTGGTCCTTCTTGAGTGCGTCCTATAAATATTTAATGATCAGAATCAGAAACTTTTATTGACACATGTAAGAAGCACAAGAATCAAATGACAACACAAACCTCAGTAATAAAAATGGTCAAACATACATTATACAGTATATATAAGGATGTATAAAATACCTTCATGTATATTGTGTTAAATATATAAATTATCCCGTGTCATAAGGTTAATATAAGCATGTCCACAAAGTGCCATGTAAATTAAATCACTATCATTATCAGCTATCACTAACATTCTATTTTGAGTGTTAAGAGTTAGGTTACCATTACTGGAAATACAGTGCATAGTCACACAAGACAAGGCTTTTGTCATTCTGTAGCAGATTTAAAAATAGCATGCTATGGTACACTGAACAAAACGGATTTGGGAATTATTAGAATTACTTAAATGCCGTAAGTTATGTATTGACATAATTCAATGTAAATATGTGACTAAAACTCAAACAGTATATTTTATGTTATTGTATGATAACACTGCTTGTAAAAGTGGCCCAATTTTTTTTTTATCAATATATGACTCAGATTTTATTTTATTTTATTTTCCTTTTATGTCAATTCCAACTCGACAGTCTCATAATTTCACGCTAGGAAAAATGGAGGATGGCTTTGAGCAATCGGACTGTGAGATCTAATTAATATTTTATTTGTCACATACATGTAGTGAAATGCTTATACGACCACCTATGACCTAAAATTAAAAAAGGAAAATAGAGTGCTCTATTCAAATAAAAAATATAAAATAAGAATATAATAAAATATATATATATATTTTACAATATGTACAATAATAAAATAGAATTGAAATGGAATTGAAAGAGAAAAGCAAAGTCTCATCACGAGTAGAACAATATGCAAAGTTCCAGGTGTGCAAAATGGAGACCATGTGCAAATGTGTGTTAAATATGCAATGTGCAATGTGCTGAGTGATGTATGACTAGGGAGATTGTTATTGTGCTATTGTTGAGAGAACAAAGGAAGCAGATCAGAGTGTTTAGCCCTATGTGGTGTTATGATTGCCTGTATTGCTCCTCCTCTTTCTCTCTCTGTTGGCTTCAGGGAGCAGAAGCGCTTTCCTGATTGCAACAGTGGGATCAGTCCATTGTTTGGATGAAGGTCCTTCACGATCTTCCTGGCCTTGGACCAGCAGATGATGCCCTCAGCTGAACACACCATGACAGTGTTCTCAGAAAACAAAATGCAGTCATAGAAATATAGTGAGTACAGCAGGGGGCTCAGACTGCAACTCTGGGGGGCTCCAGTCCTGAGGGTAAGGGAGACTGAGACATGAATGCCCATGAATGCATGTAGTATGCCAGTTAGGAAATTGGAGATCCACTGACACAGAGGTGGGCTGAATCCCAGGTGCTTCAGCTTGATGGGAAATAAGGTTTGAACGCATTACATGACACATTGTTTTTTGTTTTGTTTTGTTTTTCTCCCAAATGGGACAGTTTAGGTATGTGATCTGTGATTGTGAATGTAATTGTTATGTTTCTTAGTCAGGTGTTTGCATAGTAAAATTTAACTTTAACGTGTAGTAAGTTTAAAAATCATTTTGCTATCGTTAAGAGAACAAATGAAGCAGAGTGTTTTGTACTATGTGGTGTTAGTTCTGGCTTTATAAGCCTGATGTATAGGTCTCAATTAAATGCTACTTATGCAAAATAAATATTTAAGGTCTTAGTGACCATTACAAAGATACTGTATAGTAATGTTTTGATTGAATGCCCTTTTGTAATGCTTAAGTTTATTAAAAAACATAAATTTACTTATAAAACAAGAAAATAATATAAATTTAAAATTTATATAAAACAAATATAAAATTTGGTGCTATGAATCACTCACTCACTCACTCACTCATCGTCTATACCACTTAATCCTGTACACAAGGTCTCAGGGTTCTGTATCACAGGAAACTTAGGGAATGAGGCGAGGTACACCCTAGACAGGGTATCAATCCATTCCAGTGCCATGAAGGCTCACTTAAAAACATAAAATATACTTGCTTAAAATTGCAAAGAGTTTTTGGTGTATGGAAATTATCACACTTTGCTTGAGTAAGTTTCATTCCAATAATTTTTTCAGTGTAGAATAGACTGTACAGTGAAACCTTGGATTGAGAGTTTTTTTCCCCAATTTGTTTGAATTTTCCCATAAGAAATAATGGAAACTCATATTATTCGTTCCACAGCACAAAAAAATAAATACCTAAATATAATTAATACAAAATATAAAGAAAAAAAATTACCTGCACTTTACCTTTAAAAAAAGTAAAATAAATCCTGACAGATAAGTGTCTCCGTTTATGCGCGCAGGCGCTGTGTATGTGTGTGTGAAGCTAAAGTAAGAGGAGAGGAGGAATGAGCCCCTCCGCTCTACCTCTTCTCATCTTACACAGTAACCTCTTCCTCCTCTATTATTTGAGTTTCACACACACAGCACACACACAGACGGAAGCACTGGTTTAGCGGAAAAATAAACAAAAAATCTCTCTAATGACACTCGAGTAAGCGCAGACTAACGGAATCACAACTATAAAGTAAAAATATATACTTTATATATTAATTATATAAATTAACCTGCACTTTACCTTTGAAAAGAATCACGACAGAGCAGTGTTTCTGTGTAGAGCACAGTTTGTGTGTGTGTGTGTGTGTGTGTGTGTGTGTGTGTGTGTGTGTGTGTGTGTGAAGACGAGAGGAGGAGGGGTGTGTGTGAAGAGGCATGGTGTCCACAAAGTGCCACCTGACACAGAGAGAGCAAATGGATTTTTAACCTCTCTAATGACACTTGCTTTTGCTTTACATGCGCGCGCACATGTGTGTTATAATAAACAGTACACACGCACTGTACACACACATATAAACACAAAATAAAATATGTTTTACGTATGTACAGTACAGACCAAAAGACACACATTCTAATTTAAAGAGGTTCAATTTGTACGATGGCAAGAAAAATGCAGCTAAGTGAAGAAAAAAAACAGGTGGCCATCATTACTTTAAGAAATGAAGGTCAGTCAGTCCGAAAAATTGGGAAAACTTTGAAAGTGTCCCCAAGTGCAGTCACAAAAACCATCAAGCGCAACAAAGAAACTGGCTCACATGCGGACCGCCCCAGTAAAGGAAGACCAAGAGTCACCTCTGCTGCGGAGGATAAGTTCATCCGAGTCACCAGCCTCAGAAATCGCAGGTTAACAGCAGCTCAGATCAGAGAGTAGGTCAATGCCACACAGAGTTCTAGCAGCAGACACATCTCTAGAACAACTGTTAAGAGGATATCTGCTAGGAAACACTGCTAAGGACAGACAACAAGCAGAAGAGACTTGTTTGGGCTAAAGAACACAATAAAGAAAACTCTTTGAATGAGATGGTTTGTCCAAACTTTTGGTCTGTACTGTATGTACATGGTCACAGTGTCACAGTGCACAGATGTTGATTATACCAGTAAGAGATGAACACTAAGACTGAGCAGGGGAGACAATTACCCACAATTCCGCAGCGCAAGAGAGAGAAAACCCGTTGGCTCAGTTGTGATCACGTGACGCTCGGCATCAAAACAAGAAGCACATGCGTGCTACATGATACTCGGTATTCGTAAACCAAGACTTGCTCATTTTTCAAGTCAAAATTTATTACAAATCTTTGCCATCTTGTGGAACACTCACAAACCGTATTACTTGCAATCCAAGGTTCCACTGTATAACCCTTTGTGAATAAATACATTTCAAATTAGTTCCAATTTGCTTAATGCAAGGGTT